>SRLM01000287.1:1452824-1538659 GCA_015708895.1 Populus ilicifolia | reverse complement strand
AAATAACCCGGCAAGACCGGGGTCAAACCACAGGGAGGTTATTATATAAATTATAAACAACAATAATACAACAACAACAACAACAACAACAACAACAATAATAATAGTACTAGTACTAGTAGTAGTAGTAGTAATAACAACAATAATAAAGAAAAAGAAGCAAGGATTAAACAATGATAATAACAAATGTCAAGGTTAGAGGTTCCACTAATGGTATGTCAAACAAATATAGTATGCACTTTTATTGTTCAATTGGAATCCACACATAAAGAAGGTTCCATATTATAGATTGTTAACATGATTATATTAGTCATCTTATTCAATTAATGCTAATACTTGTAAATTTTGTCAAGCATTCATGATTATAACTTATATTAACAACAAATCAAGTTCCTTTCATAGCTCAGGTGTCGGTTATACCATACATTATGAGCTATGAAAGTACCAAGCATTTGTTGTACCAATTGTTATACAACATAAATCAAGATTAATCATTTAACAAGCAAAGTATTAAAGAGTGAACAAGATAACAAATATAAAACATGTTAAACATTAAAGTCCATATTAAGTTTATACCATACTTATTCTTACACCATTAGTGTAACCTTTTCACCTTGACATAATGAACTTAGCTAGACATAACGAAAGAAAGGAAAATAGATAAACAAAATAAGAACATAAAAGTTAACTAAGGAAAGGAAAGGAAATGAAAGGCATAAACTTGATATTAATGAAAACAAAGCATAAAGAATACAAAGAGAGAAAACAAGAGCATGATCTTGATCTGGACACCAAGATGCCTAAATGCATGGCAAATGCCTCCTTTTATAGGCCAAAATTGAGAACTATTGATTTGATGACTAATTGATGAGTAGATGGCCAACCCTTGACTTGGTGACAATCCTTATCTTCTCTTGTCTGCCCAAAACATCATTGATGACGTCAAAATTAGAGCCACTTGAAAACATGAACGTTCTAGGCAATTTTATCATCTTTCTTGTGTAACAAATTCAGCTCATTTCGACTTCTAGAACTCCAGATATGGCCAAAATACTGAACAGTGCTTGGGCTGGAGGACAGATTCGGGCTTCTTTGTTGTTGCAATAATTTGGACTTGAAAATGGCCTTTTTAGATCTTGGGCTCCATATGAAAGTTGTAGGCCTATGTCTTACCTTTCCATCCATATAAAGTAGACCTAAATCTGAGATCTATAGCTCCAGATATGACCCAATTACCGAACAGTGTTCCGGTTTGGATTGCACCGACATCTCTTTTCTAAGTTTGATCATCTCTTTGCCTTTGCAATTGAAGTTCTTAAAGTCATCAATCAATCCTTTTATTTATGTGATAGGCCTGCATTTAAAATGAACATTTACCACAAATTAAAGGTATCTTATATTATTAGATAGATTATTATAAAACGTACTTTAGTTAAGGAGTTATTGATACTTTAAGTGCAAAATGATGATATAAAACCATGATAAAAATGTATTTTTGAGTACTAATCAGTGAACCCAAAGGTGTTGTGCCAGACCCACATTACTTTTGGTTCAGCTAATTGTTAAACCCAAGTGTATTAAGTGTTGCATGTTGCTAAAGCCATGTCGTCTTGGATTTTTTAAAGTAATAAAAATAACAAAAAAATATTGACTTATCACAATCAAAGCTTTTCTTCTCATTGTTTCTTCTTATTGTGATGCTTATATTCTTGTATAATTTGTTTGAATGATTTCTTAGCGATATTATAAAAACTTCATAATAATTCAAAGTTTGTAACCTAAAATGTAAAATGTGTATGATGAATCCTCTTTTCAGATAGTTTAATTAGTTCTAATTAGTTTAACCTACTTGCACTTTCTCTATGGGTTTAAACATAAAAAAGACACATTTAGATCATTAAAAACTTTTCAATATTATTATTAAACTCAATACAATAATTTAAACTTGAAAAATTCTTACCTAAATTTTTAATTGATATTTAGTTAGTCTATAAACCTTGTGATTCACGCTAAGGATTCCATTGTGTCAAAAATTATTGTTTTATTTTATTATATCATAGAAAATACCAAAATTAATTTTTATATTATCAACCCAATTTTAACAATAAAACTAAATAAAAAAAACCCTTGTTCTTCTCACAATGCCCATAATTAATAATATATTGCAATTATTATAATCAATTGACCATATGTTATACACATAGAATTAATTATATATTAAAATAATTATAGTCAAGTTTACAGACCTGGAAGTCCAAATAATTGAGCATTTTGTCACGTGGGGAAAGTCTTCAAAAAAAATTAGAGAGTAAAAAGTTTAACAATAAGAATTGTTTAAAAAACATTATCATAATAAAAGACATTCATTTAGAATTATAATGCTTTTTAACAAACATAATATTTTCCTCCTTATTATCCATATATTATTACAATAACTAGTGTTCTATGATATTATTTTGGCATGATTGATAGAGCACAAAATGGACTTTCTTTCAACTGATTACATTTTCAATACATGCATTATCTAATATGTAGTCTCCTCAAAGAAACCCACTGCCATCATTAACGATATATAATCTGTCAAAAAAAATTAGAGATTAATATTGTTAAAAAAATAAAATTCAAAAAAATAGAAACCATGTTATCGTTAAAACAACTAACCAATTTTGTAAGATATTTTTGAATGAGGTGGAGGTTAATTATTGGATGAAGAAGGTTATGGAGATAGAGGAGGTGAGGGTTTAAAGAAAAAGGGAGGCAAAAAGAACCATGGAGGAGGTGAAGATTTGAGGATAGGTGGAGGGGGAGAAGGAGATGGAGGTGGCAGGGATTTAAAGGGAAAGAAGGGAGGAAGTGTAAACCTCAGAAGAGGTGCAGATTTGAGGATAGGTGAAGGGGGTGGATGAAAAGTATAAGGAGATAATGGAATTGGTGAAATTTTTGGAGGGTATGTAGGAGTATAAGGATGCGATGGAGATAAATTGAGAGTCGAGGATGGGAATAGTGATGAAATGGGTGAAATCTTTCGAGGGGGTTTCGGGGATATGTAAGGAGATGATGGGGATAAATTGAGATACAGGGATAGAGACAGTGGTGAAATTGGTGAGATTTTTGGAGGATATGTTGGAGGAGTGTAAGGATGCGAGGATGGTGATGGAATGGGTGAAATCTTTGGAGATTTTGCTGCTGGTGGCAGCGGAGGTGGAGATTTTGGTCGTGGCGGAGGTAACAGCGGCTGATGATAATAGACTTTTGGAGGTGATGGGGGTGTTTTCTTCTCGTTTAGAGTTGGTGGTGATCGAGGTGGCGGCGGTGTTCCTCGATTAAGAAATCCTGGTGGCAGAAATGGAGAGTTTTTGTGATCACGAGGTGGCCTTGGAGGGTCCTCATTACCAGAAGTATTGGCTGCAACGTTAATTGCTATTAAGCCGAAAACCGTGGCATGCACGAGATGACGCCAAGATGTTGTCGCCATCCTTTCGAACGCTTCCCGATAATCTCGCTAAGTAGCCCCTGAACAAGGAATGGATGTGAACATTTGCTTTTATAGATGTGTTTTTAGTGTATAAAGACGAGTTGATCCCCTGTGTATTTCGGTAATCAAGGAGGCCTATCTAATGGAACAATAATCATAGCTAGGGGTTGTACTCTTTGGGCAATTAACATAGCATAACTGTAATTTTAGTGGACTTTTAATTGAAGGGACCATTCAATCCTATGGTTTATTAGGTGGAACTACAATTAGAAATCTTCTTATAGAGACGCTAGTACAAGTCGGTTTAATATAGTGGACCATATAGTCCTATCTTAATTAGGAGGTATGCTAAAACCTCTACATCGGTTCAGTCGGTTCTTAGCATCTAGCACCATCACAAATCGAATATGAAAAGCACTAATTGATTTAAAATTGATTTTTTTTTAATTTGACTTTATAGAATGAGAAACTTTATGTCTTCTTGTTGCTGGGTTTTTAGTAAACCATGTGTTAAGTTTTATAGATAAATTTTAAAGGTATTTTTTAAATGATATTTTTTATTTGAAATTACATAACAAATTAGAGGGTCTCTTATTTAATTTATTTTTTATTATCAATATCATAAAAAATCTCTAAACACAAAAATTGATTTATCCCTTGAAATTGAATGCAATTCCAAGAGCTTCAAACAAGGAGATAAGGAATCGCCTTCCTTTATATATTTTCCTTTCTCTAGATGACTAACATTAACGTTATCCAATATTATTCTTTTTTTTTCTCTTTTACTTTAATATTGTGCTGTTAAATTATATATATTTGATGATGTTGTAAAATTCGGAATATATAAATAATAAGTTATTTAGTATTTAAGATAATAGTTAATCAATATTTTTAAGTACAAACTTTTTTTTTATTTTTTAATTTAAGAAATTTTGGATTTATGATAAAAGTTTGAGCACATATAAAAATAATCCTTGATTTATATTGGTTAACCAATATATATATATAATATGATGACGATGAAGATTACAATAAAAAATATAATTATAATATTTCCTATATACACATTTTATAATAAAGCTCATTGGTCTTTCAAGGATTTATAACCTCATCAATTGCTTGGTCTTTCAAACAAGAAAATAAAAAGTAAAAATAGTGTTTGGAAAGTCATGGTTGGGATTACTTAACCGTATGGTAACGTTTTAAAAATTATATCTTTTAAAAATATAAATTTATTTTAATTAAAATTATTTTTTCATATTTTGTTTATTGTTTTGATATACTGATATCAAAAATAATTTTTTTTAAATTATATATATATATTATTTTAATATATTTCTAAATAAAATGATTCTTTAAAAAACAACTACAATCATATTCTTAAACACCCATGTAGTTTTGATGAAACAATTGTAGTAGATGACAAGCCCTCCAACAAAGATGACATGTCTTCTCATTTTTTTTCTTATATATTAGTATATTGGCCAGTGCTCCACATCGAATTAATATTAATTTTTTTAAAATATAAAAAAAAACTATTAAGATAATAAAGAATATTTAAAGTACCTTGAGTTTAACAATTATGTCAGATCCAAATAACAGACCCAAGCAACATGAGTTTGGTGGACATCTAGAGCTAAAAGTCTTGGGTCTAACAATTATACTACACTCAAGAGACTTGTATCTAGCATTTATGCTAGATCCATACAACTTGGATCCAACAACCATGACAAACCCAAGTGACTTGGATTTAACAACATGTAAGACACAAGAAACTAATTGGGTTTATAAGCTATCCTAGACCCAAGAGTCTTGGGTTTGGTAACTATACCACACTTAAGAGACTTGTGTCTAGTGGTCACGCCAAACTTATGCAACTTAGGCCTGACAACCATGTCATACCCAAGATCCATAAGCCTCGGGTTTGACAAACATTCCAAATCCAAAAGACTTGCCATGTCGAACCTATAGACTTGAGTCTATAGGCCATGTTCGACTCAAGCAACTTGGGTTTGGTGGACATGCCAAACCCAACGTCTTGGGTTTAGCAAACATCCCTAACTCAAGCGACTTGGGTTTAACGGCTATCATAGACCAATGCAACTTAAGTCTTGCGAACATGTCAGACCGAAGAGCCTTAGGTCTGCGGTCATATCAGATCTAAGTTGCTTGGGTTTGGCTTGGCTACCAGACCCAAGGATCTTGAGCCTAACAGCATTTAAAACCCAAAAGACTTTGATTTGATGGCTATTCCAGATCCATACACCTTAGATCTTGATTAGTACTTAAAAGTATATTTTTATTAAGGTTTTATATTATTATTTTTTATTTGAAGTATCAATAACTCTTTAACTAAAGTATGTTTTATAATAACATATATAATAATACAAGATAGCTTTAATATATGGTAAATGTTTATTTTAAATATAGATCTATCACATAAATGAAAGGATTGATTGATAAGTTTAAGAATTAAAATTGAAAGAACAAAGAAATGGTCAAACTTAGAAAAAAGATGTTGATGCAATCCAAATCGGAACACTGTTCAGTGATTGAGTCATATCTGGAGTTGTAGATCTCGGATTTAGGTCTACTTTATATGAATGGAAAAGTAAAATATAGGTTTATAACTTTTATAATAGCCCAAGATTCAAACCATTTTCAAGTTCAAATTATAACAATAACAAAGAAGTTTGAATTTGTCCTGCAGAGCGAACATTGTTCAGTGTTTGACCTATATCTGGAGTTCTAGAAGTCCAAATGACCTTAAATTTTTTGGAAAGATGAGACAATTTCCTAGAACTTTCATGCTTTCAAATGGTTTCAATTCTGTTGTTATCAATGACGTTTTGGGCAAACAAAAGAAAATAAAGATTGTTACCAAGTCAAGAGTTGATCACCCATTCATCAATTAGTCATCAAATCAATAATTCTCAATTCTAGCTTGTAAAAAGAGTCATTTTCCATGCATTTAGGCATCTTGGTTTTCAAATCAAGATCATGTTTTTGCTTTCTCTCTTTGTATTACTGATATTTTGCTTTCATTAATATCAAGTTTATACCTTTCATTTCCTTTTTTTTACTTAGTTAACTTTATCTTATTTATTTATTTTTCTTTCTTTTATTATGTTTAGTTAAGTTTATTATATCAAGGTGAAAAAGTTATACTAATAGTGTAAGAATAAGTATAGTGTAAACTCAACATGGATCTTAATGTGTGATACTAACATGTTTTGTATTTGTTATCTTATTCACTTTTAATACTTTACTTGTTAAATGGTTAAAGTAGATTTGTGTTGTATAATACTTGGTACAACAAATATTTAGCACTTTCATAGCCCATACTATATGGTATAACCGACACCTAAGTTATGAAAGGAAATTGATTTGTTGTTAACATAAGTTATAATCATGAATGTCTGACAATATTTACAAGTATTAGCATTATTCAAATAAGATAACTAATGTAATATTGTTAACAATTTATAATCTGATTCAAACCTACTTTATATGTGGTTTTCAATTGAATAATAAGAGTTTATACTATACGTGTTTGACATACCATTAGTGGATCATCTAATCTTAACATTTCTTGTTATCATTGTTTTCTCCTTAAGTTATTTTTTCATCTCAAAGTTCTCATCATCATCATCTTTTTTTATTATTATTAGTAGTATTAGTAGTAGTATTATTATTATACTATTAATATTATTAATAATAATATTATTACTATTATTATTACTATTAGTATTAATATTTAGTATTATTATTGTTATTATTATAGATTTATTGTTGTCGTGCTATTGTTATTTATAATTTATAATTTATACAATTAACCTTTATATAGTTCGATTCTAATTTTACTAGGTTATTTATTACTTCAACACTTCTATATTTAAAAAAAAATATCAATCTTTTAGTCATATTAAATCTAACAACCATGAATGATCCATGTGTTCTGGGTATTGTATTCATGCCTCTCACCATAACGTGAACATTTGTTTTTATAGTTGTGTTTTTAGTGTACAAAGACGAGTTGATCCCCTGTATATTTCGGTAATTAAGGAGGCCTATCTAACGGAACAATAATCATAGCTAGGGGTTGTACCCTTTGGCTAATTAACACAGCATAACTGTAATTTTAGTGGACTTTTTAATTGAAGGGACCATTTAATCCTATGGTTTATTTGGTGTAACTACAATTAGAAATCTTCTTAAAGAGACGATACAAGACAGTTTAATTTAGTGGACCATCTAATCCTATCTTAGGAGGTATGCTAAAACCTCTCCATCCGTTCAGTCAGTTCTTCGCATCTAGCATCCCATCCTCATCACAAAACGAAAATGAAAAGCGCTAATTGATTTATCATGAGTGGTGAAAACTACTAAAGAATTATTGATCAATTTAATTTGTCAAGTTTTAAAAATTGATTTTTCTTTTCTTTTTTATTGTGACTCTATAGAATGAGAAATTTTATGCCTTGTTGTTGGTGGGGTTTTAGTAAACCATGTGTTAATTAAGTTTTAAAGATAAATTTTAAAGATATTTTTGAAATGATATTTTTTATTTGAAATTATTGTAGCAAATCAGAGATTCTCTTATTTGATTTATTTTTGCTTATTTTTTTATTATCAATAACATAAAAAAAACTCTAAACAAAAAAATTACTTTAACCATTAAAATTGAATTCAATTCAAGAGTTCCAAACAACAAGTTAAGAAATCATCTCCTTTGTGTGTGTGTTTCTCTTTCTCTAGTTGACTATTATTAGGGTTCTCCAATATTATTATTTTATGTCGCTTTAATATCATGACATTAAATTTTATATATTTGATGATATTTTAAAATTCAAGATATGTAAATAACATGTCATTTAGTATTTGAGATAGTAATTAATTAATATTTTCAAGTACTTAAATTTCTTCTTTTTAGTTTAATGAAATCCAGACTTATGATAAAAGCTTGAATACTTGTAAAAACAGTTCCAATTAAGGGCATATAAAAACCCTCTCATGATATAGTCAGTATAACTGAAAAAAACAATAAATGTCTTAAGTCAATAAATGACTTGAAAGAACCTTAAATTAAAGAAAAGAAAACATTTGTTATTGAGCTTGGATAGTTCAGGGAATATTTATACCTTCTAAATCTTGTCATTTTTAGAGAAAGGAAGGATAAGAAAGTCATTTGCTTTCAGCAACATTAATAAGAGACAAATATCCTTTATATATATTAATGAAATAATAAGTACAATAGGTCTTTTAAGAGACGTTGCATGCATTTATGAGTATAGAAAATCATTACATTAACATGAATGATTATTTTGATGGAGATGTAAACAATTTATTATATTTTCAATACTTATATTTTAGGAGATTTATTTAGGATCAAACAAATAACTTCAAACTTGATAATGATTGAATCAAAATGCTTCAGGTTTGGCATATCTACCACACCCACGCTGCCTTAGGCTTGGTGATTGTCAAGTTCAAGTTCTTTGGACTGTCATGTTTGTCAAACCTACATTACTTTAGACTTGGCTAATGGTCAAGTCCAAATTTATTGAGTATTATATGTTTGTAAACCTCACTACCTTTAACTTGATTGACTGTCAAATTCGAGTTTTTTAGATCCTATATATTTATTAAACTCATGTTATCTTGAACTTTGTTAACTATCAAGTTCAAGTTCTTTAGGTCTATTATATTTGCTAAACTCATATTATCTTGAGCTTAACTAAATATCAAGTTTATGTCTTTTGGGTTGACTATCAAGTATAAGTTCTTTAAAACTGATCTATTTTCCAATTTATTTTGTTAAGATTTTTTCTATTTATAAAAATCTTAACCAAATATTTTTACTCATCAATATTAATTAGCCCTCTTAAACCTTAATCTTTAGGATAGCAATGAGTTATGTGTCTCTTAATTAAATTTTCCTAACAAGTAGAAGTAATGCATATTTCATTAGTTCAACCGACCTTAATTAGCATTTGTCTGTATCAATTATTGGATTTTTATTTTATATTCAATGTTGTAATATCATTTGAATGTTCATGGATGTGCCACCTTAATAGATCCATAACAATTCATAAATACATTTTTTGAAACGAATATGAATCAATTAGATTAGTCAGTTCATAAATCTATTGTTTATTCACCTGTCATGCATGTGTTTCAAAAAAGATTTAAGAGATATTTTTGTTAATTATCTAAAAAGAAAAACCTGTCATTTCACTCTTGCTCTGTATCCATTATTTAAGCAGTATAGTTCACACCTTAAGCTTAAAAGGTTGAAGAGGTTAAGTGCTTTATTTCTCTTATTTCTTATGTTTGCAGCATAAAAACTGTAGTAATCGATAATAGCTACAATATAAAGCCTTTCTTATTATTCATCACCTGTAATTTGTTTTATATTTTGTGGATACATAGAGCGACTCAAAAATACTATTTACATTTAGTTTTTTATTTTAAAAAAACTAATTAACATCTGTTTGGTATTATTGTGCTTTGATTATTGTATTATATGAGTTGAAAGTTGTATTAGTAAAAATAGTTTTATGTAATTGACTATTTTGCTTTTAAAATAATTTTATATCATCATTATATAATTTGTTTTTCCTTTCTTTTACTTGGTTTTGAATTATTTTTTTGTCTAAATTTTAGACTTTTCATCTAGATTATTCGTATTCTTGCATTGTATGCAAATATTTCATTTTTTTCTGAGGAAGGGAATAAGATTGGAGTTGTTCTCTTTGCTACCTTAAATTAAAGCATGATATAACTACGACGGGTGGCACGCATAAAATGTATTTTATTTGATATATTAAGAGGATTTTTATTACGTTTGCAATTAATTCTAAGTGAAGGAAGGGGAATTAAGATAAATCATGGTGTTAAATCCGGTCTAACTTGATGGTTAACTCATGACACCCAATACCAAGATGAATTTCAAGTTAAACTAAAAAATATTGATTAAAGAAGATCTAGTTGATTCAGATACAGATAAATTTTTAGTTATTCATCAATTTTATTAGATCAAACCCAATAAACTTAACTTAGCAAAGTTTGACCTGAAACCATCCCTACTCAATATAAGTTTCAACTTAAACTAAAAGAAACATTGATTAAACTAAAAAAAACATTGATGAAGGAAGACTTAGAGATTCAAATAAGTTTTTAATTATTTATTTAATTTGATTTATTTAAATTATAGAAAATCATCTTAATCTAGTAACTTAAACTGTTAGATGATATTTGAAAATATAATTTATATTATTTTACAATATATCCATTTAAATGAAAGCTTTTTAGATTTGAAATTTATACAAGTTTACACTATCTTATACTTAATTTTTATTATATAAATAGGGATGATGAGATTTGAATTCACGACTGCTTAATTATTAAAATTCTAATATTGTGTTAAAAAATTATTTTAATTCAAAAATTTAAGTTGTTAGATGAAATCTTAATATATTATTTATATTATTTTCTAGCATAACTAAACTTGACTTGACAAATACTAAATGAAAAGTAATAATAATATTGTTATTTTAATTGATTAACCTGAATAAACCTAATAACTCAATCATCCAAGTATTTTTTTTCATTTTAAATCAAGTATGAAAACTATGAAAGCGATGCACAACAAATGCGTGAAGCCGCTTATAATGGGTATATTATTTGTTTTTTGGACAGCGAGAGAAAGCTCATATTTCCATCAGCAGGTATTGTAATTTGTAAATGAGAAGCTTTAAAAATAAACTAGAAAGGTGGCCCAGTTTTAACAGGGAATATGTGTGCAGCAACTAGCTTCAACTATGGACCGGACCATAAGAGGCCCAGCTATAACAGGGAATACACGTACAGCTACTATTAACAAAAACTAAAAAAGTTGAAGGCTGGTGTCACCATTTGAACATTGAATAAGGTTGATATATTATTCAAATCTTCACATAACAAATTGGTTGTGTGGTTTACATGGTTGACATGCGGTGCTGATTGATGCAAGGTTTCCGGTTCAAGTGGTGTGGCAGTCGCTATTTCTAGTTATGTAACAGGTGCAAAGCAAGATCTCAGTTGCTTCTACTTATTGTCCGGAATAAGTCCCTCAAGTTTTCGGCCATTAATGTAATATCTTGCTGGATATTTTTGTAGCAGGTTAATGAAACTGTTGATGATAGCAAACTTGTACTTGCAGATACTGTAGTCGATTCCTGTAACCAAGGTGCAGAGGAGGTTCCTTTAAAGATGATGCTGTGACAATCAAATTAAATGTTTTGTTTTTAGCTAGGAATGTCCTAATAAACCATATGTTTATTAGGTGGAAGTTGTTGGATCTTCATATATTATATAAGATGAACATTTTTGTACCTTAATATTAGATCAGCTATTAAAGTCATAGGTGTATATATATCATATCATAATCACTGAGGTTAACACGACAAGGAGATGGCACGCTGATAGGCATAGTCATATGATCGTTTGACATGGATTCGAAAGTAGACAAGTATTTTTAGTGATCCTGTAGTGTTGTGCTAGAAAAACGAAGTTTTGAAATGTTTAATAAGGAATTAGTTGAATAGAAGTATTGGTCGTGTATTAACTAAAATTAAGAATTTGTTTTTCGGATTAATTTGAAGTCTCTCGCATTTATAGTACAGTTCCCTTAGAGCATCCGCAAGTGGAGTGTAAAGAAGAATGAATGGCCGAGAGATCGATCCCTGCTTACTGCAGGTTGGTGATAGGACTGACCCAATTGAGAGAATGGAGAGATGAGCTTTCAGATCAGTTCTATACGACCTGCTAACCGTAATGCTTAACAGAACTACCCTCTTAATAAACCCTATATGGGAGGGTAGGTTCCTGTTGTAATTTTCTGACTCGTAAATGTACAACTTAGTTGAATTTGCGCTATCTACACTTGAAGAGGCTGACATTGCAAACAAGTCTCTTCTTCCCTCAGTTGAGAGTGAGTTTCATGTTACGTACAAAATGGTATCCCCTGTCTGTACACCTTTTAATGAAAAACTGAAATGCAAGGAACACCTCTTGCATATTTGCTAAAACTAGATTATGATGCACATAAAAAACATATGTTCCATTGCTTTTCCTTCTCTTGAGAATACAAAATGACCGAAGGAAATTGGACAACTTTTTCTGGAGTAATACAATGTAAGATCGTCATGATCTCAATTGTAACGGCAAATAAGGGGCGCGAACCTACCAACCTCTTTCTCATCTTTGTATCAATTTTATGTGTAGTTTTGCTTTATCCTATGCTCCATTTTAGATATATAATCAGAACTTTCTTAATCCATCAGCTTCCTTCTCATCTTTGTTATAGTTGCAGGTTATGTGACTGCCTTTTTGCTCTTGTTGATCATCTACTCTCTAGGGTACTTGTTAGGACATTCAAGCATTTAAAAACATATCAATTTACATGGTTCAGCAACTTGCCTACTCCACGGAGCTACTGGTTTATATTAATCAAGCTTAGAAACAATAGAAACAACAAAACAAGGAGGAGGAGAAAAACTTTTCTACTCAACTCAACTCTCACTTTAGCTTTTTCTGTGTTTCTCTCTATTTCGTGTTCACTCAGCTATCAAAGGCACCTTCTATTTATAGTTGGTATGGGAGACAATCTTCTTCCTTTGGTCAAGTATGGTGGGCACCATTTTCTTTAGTTAGGCACCCACCATTGACTCTCACCATGTCCACACATAACAATCTCCCACTTGGACACAAAGGGCTCTAAACCTGTCTTTTAATCTTTAAGACCAACTGAAACTTTACACAGCTTCAGTTTATCAAGAGTAACTCCTTTGGTTAACATGTCGGCTAGATTCTTGCTTCCACAGATCTTTTCAAGTAACAGTTGCTCATTGTTGAGCAATTATCGGATGAAGTGATATTTGATTTGTATGTGTTTTGTTTTGGAGTGAAATGCTGGATTTTTGGCAAGGAAGATTGCACTCTAACTATCACTATACAAAGTACCCTCTCCATTCATCTTGCCCAATTCTTGCAGGAAACTCTGTAGCTATACTATCTCTTTTGCAGATTTTGAAACTGCAACATATTCAGCTTCTGTCGTTGAAAGAGCAATTATCTTTTGCAAGGTAGAACTTCAAGAAACAGCAGTGCCTCCTAAAGTGTATATATATCTTGTAGTACTATTTCTGCTATCAATATCTCCTACTAAATCAGCATCTACAAGACCTTCAAGTTTTAAATCACCAGCTATGAAAGTAAGACATGTCTCCGATGAGCCTTTTAAGTACCTCATGATCCATTTCACTGTCTTTCAATGCTGCTTTCCAGGATTGCTCATATATCAGCTTACAACTCCCTCTGCATGGGTAATGTCTGGTCTAGTACAGACCATAGCATACATCAAAGAGCCGATAGCTGAGGCGTATGGAATCTTATCCATGTATCCATATTCTAGCTCAGTTTTTGATGATTGGTCTCTACTGAGCTTGAAATGATTCCTTAGAGGTGTACATACTGGCTTAGCATTATCCACATTAAACCTGCTAAGAACCTTCTTGACATATTCTGTCTATAAAAGCTTTAGTATGCCTTTATCTTTGTCTCTGATGATTCTCATGCCAAGTATTTATTTAGCAGCTCCCAGATCCTTCATTTCAAACTGTTTTGACAATTATTGCTTTAACTTGTCAATCTCTTCCATGCTGGATCCTGCAATTAACATATCATCCACATATAACAATAAAATGATATAGGAGTTATCAAAATGTTTGACATGACAACAATGATCAGCCTGACATTTTATGTATCCCAAACTACACATAAAGTTGTCAAACTTCTTGTACCACTGTCTTGGAGCTTACTTCAAACCATATAGGCTCTTCTTTAGCTTACAAACTTGACTCTCTTTTCCTGGTATTGCAAACCCCTCTGGTTGTTGCATGTAAATGTCTTCCTCCAATTCATCATGAAGAAATGTTATTTTTACATCTAATTATTCAAGATGTAAATTCTTTGCAGCTACTATCCTAGAACAATTCTGATTGCTGTAAGCTTCATAACTAGGGAGAATATCTCAGAGTAGTCAATCCCTTTCTTTTGCTGAAACCCTTTTACAACAAGTTTTGCCTTGAACCGTTTGCTTCCATCATGCTCAGTCTTTACTCTGTAAACCCACTTATTTTGCAAAGCCTTCTTTCCTTCAGGCAGTGTAGTTAACTCCCAAGTCTTGTTCTTCAACAATAACTCTATCTCGTCCTTCATAGCTAACTCCTACTTGCTCGAGTTTCCATCTTGTAAGGATTCTTTATAAGTTAATGGTTCACCACCATCTTTCAGCAAAATATAATTCAGTAGAAGTGTAAACCGTTGTAGAGGCTTTATAATCCTTGAAGACCTGCGAACAGCTGGTTCACTTGGCTATGTATTTTCTTGTGTAGTAGTAGTGGGTATAGATATACTTGAATTTTCTTGTAAGGATTCTTGAGTGGTAACATCGGGAAGCCTTTCTAATCTTATGAATTTAGATTTTTATGGAATTTAAATCAACTATCTCTGGTTCTGTACTTGATTTGTCTTTGTACAAAACTTTCTCTTTGAAGATCATGTTCCTACTTCTGATAATCTTCCTGTTTTGATCATCCCAAAACCGAAATCCAAATTCTTCATCTCCATAGCCAACAAAGAAACATTTCCTTGATTTGGCATCCATCTTGCTATGAGCATCAGAATCTACATGCACATAGGAAACACACCCAAAGACCTTTAAATAAGAAAGTTGTACTTCTTTTCCTCTCCACACTTCCTCAGGCAGTCTGAACTCCAAAGAAACTGATGGTCCATGGTTGATCAAGTAAACTGCAGTATGAACTACATCAGCCCAAAATGCTTGTGGTAACCCAGAATGCAACCTCATGCTTCTAGGTCATTCATTGATGGTCTTGTCATCCGTTCAGTAATGTCATTCTGTTGTGGTGTGCCTGAAACTGTCTTTTCCATTCTGATATCGTTGACAGCATAATACTCCTTGAAACCTCCATCAATGTATTCTCCTCTGTTATTAGATCATAAGCATTTCAACTTCAAACCTGATTCAGTCTCAACCATAGCCTTCCATTTCTTGAATGTTTCAAACACATCAGATTTATTTTTCAGAAAGTAGACCCATACCTTTTTGCTGAAGTCATCAATAAAAGTCACATAGTACCGAGAACCTCCAAGAGATGCTACTAGAGCTGGTCCCCATAAATCTACGTGCACCAGTTCTAGCTTTCTTGGTCTTAAGGTTCTACCAACCTTTAAGAAACTGAGCTTCTTCTGTTTTCCGAGAATACAGCTTTTACAAATGTCTAAATCAATATTTTTTTAACTCTAGCAGCTTTCCCTTTGACTGAAGTATCTTCATCTCCTTTTGACTCATATGGCCGAGTCTACAGTGCCATAATTGTGCTTGATTTTCTACTTCAGTAGAGGTAATTATATCTACTGATCTTATGGTTTTCTTTCCATGAGCCAAAACCATTGCTCTTTTTGATAACTTCCACATTCCTCTAGAAAAAAGGATTGAATGGTCACTATCATCAAGTTGTCCGACCGAGATCAGCTTCTTCTTTAGTCCAGGAACATGCCTTACATTTTGCAAGTTCCATATAGATCCATTCATTGTCTTGATTTGCACATCTCCTATACCCATAATATAGTTTTGCATCATTTCATGGTGCGGCATCATTTCATGGTGTGGAGTATAGTGAAATGAAGCTCCAGAATCAAGAACCTAATCATCAATAGGACTATGTACAACAAGAATCAAAGCATCTTGTACCTCGTCTGTAGTGGCATTTACAAAATTACCTTCAGGTTTCTTTAATTTTATACAACTTCTTATGAAATGACCAGGTTTGCCACAATTCCAACATTCAACCTGCTTCCTAGGTCCAAACTTGTTTTTACTTCTGTACCTGGATTTTGATCTACCTCTCGATAAGCCTTTGTCCTGTCTCTTTCCTCCAATGTTGATGTTGAGAGTTGAACCTGAACTTGAGCTTTCACCCGAGTCTTTCCTTCGTACTTCTTCAGCTAAAATCAAGTCTCGGATGTCATTATATTTTAATTTAGATTTTCCGGCTGAGTTACTTATGACTATTCTCATACCTTCCCAACTGCATGGAAGTGAAGTTAGCAAAATAAGTGCTCGAATCTCATCATCAAACTCAATCTTAACATATGATAATTGATTTGTGATGGTGTTGAAATTATTGAGATGCTGTGTAACAGAAGTGCTTTCTGTCATCTTCAGGTTGAACAGCTTCTTCATCAAGTGCACTTTGTTATTTGCTGAGGGCTTCTCTTAAATCCCAAACAAGGCTTCCATCAATCTTACTATGAATTTCTCTTTTGTAACATTATGAGCAACTCTTCCTGACAAGGATAGCTGGATAATGCCCAAAACTTGTTTATCAAAAATTTACCAATCTTCTTCTGACATGTTTTTTGGTTTGCTCCCCAACAAAGGAAGATGAAGTTTCTTCCCATATAGATAGTCTTCAATTTGCATTTTCCATTATCGAAAGTCAGTTCCATCAAATTTTTCAATTCTCGCAGCCTTTATTTCATCTTCCATTTTTAATCTTTCTCGAATTCGAATCTGCAAAATCTAACCTTACAAATATGTTCAGAATGGCTAAAAATATTGGAAACAACATTGAGATCACCCAAATCAGACTTCGAATGGCTCTGATTTAAACAATCAAACTTTTGGATCACTGGACGTTATAGATGAAGCCACGTGTCAGGAGGAATAGTTGTTGCGCCACACCGGATCAAAACCCAGAATGATGATGTGGATATGATGTGGATATGCTGACATATCTGCCGAACCTCTTCATAATGGTATGTTCAAAAACACGTTTTGAGAACTTTTACTTTTGAGTTTGGATCAAACACCCTCTTTTTCAAGAACAAGCTCTGATACTAGTTGTTAGGACATTCAAACATTCAAAAACACATCAATTTACGTGGTTCGGCAACTTGCCTACTCCACAAAGCTACTAGTTTGTATTAATCAAGCTTAGAAACAATACAAATAACAAAACAAGGAGGAGGAGAAAAACTTCTCTACTCAACTCAACTCTCACTCTAGCTCTTTCTGTGTTTCTCTCTATTTCATGTTCACTTAGCTATCAAAGGCACCCTCTATTTATAACTGGTATGGGAGACAATCTTCTTTCTTTAGTCAAGTATGGTAGGCACCATTTTCTTTGGTTAGGCACCCACTATTGACTCTCACCATGTCAAGTATGGCTACCACCAATTATATTGTGTCCACACATAACAGTACTAACAGTACTGACTCTCTTTTGCTTGTCTTTTCTCTTTCTTTCTAACTCTTGACAATAATTATAACTTGAAGTGATTTACAGATTGATTGAAGTAATCTTTTTGAAGAGATGAGAATGGGTTCTAAGGTTTAGTTGGGTGCTTTCAAATTATAGTTTTTTCTACAATCTAGATCAAGCGAGAAGTTAAGCTCTTTTTTAAGCAATTAAGGAATAATGTTTTAGCAGGAGCATTAAGCAATTGAACTCTTTTACTAGTTAAATCAAAACAATTTGAAATTTCATTATGGAAATAGTTTTGTCAAAATTTTCAATTAATATTATTACTCAAATTTTAAAACTTGAAGCATTTTAAGCAAAAACCTGTAGCTGGGACTTTTTATTTCCTTAATCCTCAAAACTATATGGCTGCATAAATCGTTTAATGAAAATTTTGCGCCTAAAATTTATATGTCAAAACTTTAGCCACATCTTTTATGAATTAACTTTAAATCAATCCAAAATTAATGAAAGTCTTTTCTCTCGAAACTAATGAAAAATTTATCCATTGATGTAATGTTAAAATGGACTCCTCACTCCTAAATTTTAATGCACAATTAAAATCATGTAAAAAGAATAAATTAATTATTTTATATTTTATTTCGTTATTAAAAATAATGGGTTGGAATGTTTTTTTGAAAACAAAAAATAATATATTAGAAAAATCAAAAAAGAATTTCTTTATAAAAATGAAAATGCCCGCCTGGACCAGACACTTAAGCTAGGCATTCCCGTCCCCTCAGCTTTAATATAAACGCGAGCGCTGAAAGTGTTATAAAACTTGCTTAATGGGTGAATTTTGAAAAAACTTTATTTAAATTTTTACCTAACTTAATTTTTTAATTAAATTATAGGAGAGGTAGTTTGAATTAAATTGATCAATTTTATGGGTGTAATTGTAATAATGGATAAAAATATGATTTTTCTTCTAAAAATGCTTTAAGATAGTTATATAAAAAAAATATTAAAACGGTGATAAATTAGATCGATCTTGATCCCTCATGACTCAGGTCATGAACTCTATTAAGTTTAATAATTTATTTATTTAATTATATAATAGAAATATATTCTCACAAAATTAAACACTAATTTAAAAATAAAAACTTATTTAAGATAATAATAATGACCCTATAGCAAGCAAGCAAAAAACAATCATACAGTTTATTTCTCAATTAATCTATTATTAAAGAAAAAAACTGTTAAAAAACCAAAATATATATATATATCTAATCAATGAGTAAACTAGTCAAACCTGGGACTCGAATCACCTAAGCTAGCACATCAAACCTTTGTATTAGGTTATAGAATATAATGAGATTATAATTTTTTTAACTATTTTTTATTTAATTATATGAACCATCACAAAATCAAATATCAACTCAATATTGAATTATTTTTTTGAGACCATGACAACTTCATAAAAAGATAAATAAAATCAATTATGAAATTAAATTATCAATTAATCTAATATCTAAGGATAAAATAAAATAAAAAATTGTCAAACCCATGAACTAGAATAACCCGTCAAACTTGTGAACATGTATATGAATTTTATAAAGTTTAATAATGTTTTTTTGAAACTATTATTTTTAACTATATAAAAAAATAAATGACAAAAAATTTAAAGTGATTTACAGATTGATTGAAGTAATCTTTTTGAAGAGATGAGAATGGGTTCTAAGGTTTAGCTGGGTGCTTTCAAATTTGTAGTTTTTTCTACAATTTGGATCAAGCGAGAAGCAATTTAAGCTCTTTTTTAAGCAATTAAGGAACAATGTTTTAGCAGGAGCATTAAATTGAAGTGGAGATTTGAAAATCATGAGGAAATAAACGTATGACCATACACAGAGTGTAATTTTTAATTTTTTTTTTACCATTAATTTCTTAGCACACCAACTCAACATATTAGAATGTTTAAACACACCATACATCAATCATATTGCGTTGTTCAACTAAATACATCAAAAAAACTAATTTCATAATTGAGTCTGCATTGAAAGGCCTAAAAAAATAACCTAACCTGATATGATTTTAATATTTAGATAAATTGTTTTTTCTAATGTAAAAATCGCTCATAATATAATTTATAATTCCTAATTAATGCCTTGATACCCGCAGCTTAGCGGCGGGTCTTTTAGCGAGTACTAATTACAAATTATGGAGCCATGTGATTTAAATCGTGGTGCCTTTTCTACTGTGGGATTTGATATTATGAATCTTTAAAGTTTGATGGGTATGGTAAACACATCATGCACAAGTATTATAGATCTGGCCACTGTGCTAGGTTTAAATATCTTTGCGCTGATAATCATGTTTGTATTTGGTATAATTGTCAGATCTAGATTTGGGTCTGATAATGTTAACATATCTAGGCATGAGTTTGCAAAACTCATGTCAACGTTTGTCATACTCATGTTTGGATTAAAAATTTAATTTTTTTTAAAGTATATTTAAATTATAAAAACAAATATTATCTCATTCAAGTAAAATTTTTCATTCATATATAGTAAAATTTAATTGTAAATTTTTTTGTTTATGTAATTTATTTTAAAAATTTATTATATTCAAAGAGAAAATAAAACTAAAAAAAATTGTTGAGTATTAAGTGATTTATTTCAAGTCTTTAAAACTAAACTTCTATTTTTTATGGGTATTGTTGATGAAAATATATATAACAAAACTAACATATAGTCCAGTATTGTTAAAAAAAAATTTTAAAAAATAATGTTGTGATAGGTGAAAAATCACAAAGGACCACCTATTGAAAAAACGTTTTTTTTTTTATTTGCATTGTGTTTGATTAAAAAATAAAAAAAAGACAAAGAAGAGAAAGAGAAAGAGAGAAGATAAAATTTTTATTGAAGGAATAATAAATTCATAAACTTAAAAGATGAATTATTTTAATAAGAAGATATGATTAGAATATTTAGATCTAAACATTTAATTATATTTTTGTGATAATTTTTTTATTTATAAATAATTTCTGAACATGAATTTCTATTTAAAATACTTAAATAATAATTTAAATATTATATATATATATTAAAAAAATTATAAGTCTCAAGATTTTAGTTATCACCTACTTAGACTTGGATCTCACATTATTGTCACACCCAAAACTTATAGGTCTTGCATGCCACCAGACTTAAATCTCTTAAGGTTTGGAATGGCTACCAAACCCAAGGCTTATGAATTTGGTATGCCTGCTAGACACAAGGTTTATAGACAATCCAAGTCTTTTGGATCTAGCATAGTCGCATACTCCAGGTGCTTAGGTCTAGGATGATCCCTGGATTCAAGTTGCATAGGTTTGGCATAGCTTTCAGATCCAAAGCACTTAAAATATTTTTTATATTTTTAATATTATTTTTATATATAAAAAGAAAATGATATTGACTCGTTGCAGAGTGCGGGCCAATATAGTGGTATATAAAAAAAAAAAAACATGTCATTCTTGTTAAAGGTCTATTTTAATTGTTTCATCAAAGCTACGTAGAATATAGTTATAGTTGCTTTTTAAAATATCATTTCATTTAGAAATATATTAAAATAATACATATATATAATTTTAGAAAAGTTATTTTTGATATCAGTAGTATATCGAAGCAATAAAAAAACATAAAAAATAATTTTAAATTTTTTAAAAAATGATTTTTAAAAACATTCCCTAATTGTTCGGTAATCCCAGCCATGACTTTCCAAACACTATTTTTACTTTTTTTATTTTTTTTTGCCTGCAAGACCACACAATTGACGACGTTATAAATCCTTCAAAGATAAATGATCTTTATGACATACATGCATACATATATATATATATATGAAATATTATAATTATATTTTTGTGTTATAATTTTTATCATTATTATTGTATATTACCTGATGTATATATATAGAAAAAATTAATTAATCAATATAAATCAAAGAATTGTTTTTATAATTACTCAAGTTTTTACCATAAATCCAAAATTTCTTAAACTAAAAAAAAAATCAAAGTAATTAAAAATATTAATTAACCACTATCTTAAATATTAAATAATATATTATTTAAATATTCTAAATTTTAAAACATCATCAAATATATATAATTTATCAGTATGATATTAAAGTGAAAGAAAAGAATAATATTGGAGAACGCTAATGATAGTCATCTAGAGAAAGAGAAATATATAAAGGAAGGCGATTCCTTATCTCCTTGTTTGGAGCTCTTGGAATTGAATTCAATTTCAAGGGTTAAATAAATTTTTGTGTTTAGAGTTTTTTTTTATGATATTGATAATAAAAAAATAAACAAAAATAAATTAAATAAGATAACCTCTAATTTGCTAAGTAATTTTAAATAAAAAATATCATTTAAAAAATACCTTTAAAATTTATCTATAAAACTTAACACATGGTTTACTAAAACCCCAGCAACAACAAGACATAAAGTTTCTCATTCTATAAAGTCATATTAAAAATGAAAAAAAAATCAATTTTAAATCAATTAGTGCTTTTCATTTTCGTTTTGTGACGAGGATGGGGGTGCTAGATGCTAAGAACTGACTGAACCGATGGAGAGGCTTTAGCATACCTCCTAATTAAGATAGGATTAGATGGTCCACTAAGTTAAACTGACTTGTACTAGCGTCTCTATAAGGAGATTTCTAATTGTGGTTCCACCTCATAAACCATAGGATTAAATGGTCCTTTCAATTAAAAAGTCCACTAAAATTACAGTTATGCTATGTTAATTACCCAAAGGGTACAACCCTAGCTATGATTATTGTTCCATCATGTAGGCCTCCTTAATTACCGAAATACACAGGGGATCAACTCGTCTTTATACACTAAAAACACAACTATAAAAGCAAATGTTCACGTCCATTCGTTGTTGCGAAGCTACTTAGTGAGAGCAAGTTTGATTATCGGGAAGGGTTCGAAAGGATGGCGTCACCATCTTGGCGTCATCTCGTGCATGCCATGGTTTTCGGCTTAATAGCAATTAACGTCGCAGGCAATACTTATGATAATGAGGACCCTCCGAGGCCACCCCGTGATCACAAAAACTCTCCATTTCTGTCACCAGGATTTCTTAATCGAGGAACACCGCTGCCTCGATCACCACCACCTTCAAATAAGAAGAAAACGCCCCCACCACCTCCAAAAATCAATCACCATCGGCCGCCATTACCTCCACCACAAGCAAAATCTCCACCTCCACCATCAAGAGCAAAATCTCCTCCACCGCCACTAAAATCTCCACCTCCGCCGCCACAAGCAAAATCTCCACCTCCACCATCAGCTTCACCTCCGAACCCATCTTCAGCTCCCATTTTACCACCATCGCCTTCTATTATTTCACCAGTTACACCACCTTCAAAAGTTCCACCATCCCCGTTCCTATCCCCATCCCCAACTTCAAATTTATCCCCATCTCCTCCTTATACTTCAACAGCATCCCCTCAAAGAATTTCACCCATTCCATCACCATCTCCATCCCCAGCTCCTAATTTATCTCCATCACGTCCTCATACTCCTCCGACATCCCCACCAAAAGTTTCACCAATTCCATCACCATCCCCATCCCCATCCCCACATCCCAATTTATCTCCATCGCCTTCTTACACTTCTCCAAAAATCTCACCAATTTCACCGCTATCCCCGTCCCTAACTCCAAATTTATCTCCATCACATCCTTATACTCCTCTGCCATCCCTTCCAAAAGTTTCACCATCACCATCCCCATCCCCATCCCCACATCCCAATTTATCTCCATCGCCTTCTTACACTTCTCCAAAAATCTCACAAATTTCACCACTATCCCCATCCCTAACTCCAAATTTATCTCCATCACATCCTCGTACTCCTCCAACATCCCCTCCAAAAGTTTCACCATTTTCATCACCATCACCATCTTCATCTCCTAATTTAACTCCATCACATCCTCATACTCCTCCGACATCCCCTCCAAAAGTTTTACCTTTTCCATCACCATCCCCAACCCCATTCCCATCCCCGACTCCTAATTTATCTCCATCACATCCCCATCCTCCTCCAACATCCCTTCCAAAAGTGTCACCATTTCCATCACTATCCCTATCCCCACATCCCAATTTGTCTCCATCACCTACTTATACTTCTCCAAAAATCTCACCCATTCCATCACTATACCCATCCCCGAATCCCAATTTATCTCCATCACCTCCTTACATATCGTCTAAACCCCCTGCAAAGATTTCACCCATTCCATCACTATTCCCATCCCCAACTCCCAATATATCTCCATCATATCCTTATACTCCTCCGACATACCCTCCAAAAATTTCACCAATTCCAGCACCTCCTCATACTTCTCCTTCACCCCCTCCACCTATCCTCAAATCTCCACCTCCTCCGTGGTCTACACTTCCTCCCTTCTTTCCCTTTAAATCCCCGCCACCTCCATCTCCTTCTTCCCCTCCACATATCCTAAAATCTCCACCTCCTCCAAGGTTTACACTTCCTCCCTTCTTTCCCTTTAAATCCCCGCCACCTCCATCTCCTTCTCCCCCTCCACATATCCTAAAATCTCCACCTCCTCCCAGGTTTACACTTCCTCCTTTCTTTCCCTTTAAGTCCCCGCCACCTCCTTCGAGGCTTACACGCGACCTCCTCTGAGGTCTACATTTCCTCCCTTCTTTCCCTTTAAATACCTACCACCTCCATCTCCTTCTCCCCCTCCACATATCCTAAAATCTCAACCTCCTTCGTGGTTCTTTTTGCCTCCCTTTCTCTTTAAATTCCCGCCTCTTCTATCTCCATCACCTCCTTTATCCAATAATTAACCTCCACCTTGTTCAAAAATATCTTACAAAACTGGTTAGTTCTTTTAACTTTCTTTTTAATAGATAGTTTACTTCGATAACATTGTTCTTTCTTTCTTTTTTTAATTTATTTTGTTGTCGATATTAATCTCTAATTGTTTTCTTTTTCCAGATTATATATGGTTAATGATGGCGATGGGTTTCTTCGAAGAGACTACATATTAGATAATGCATGTATTGAAAATATAATTAGTTGAAGGAAAGTCAACTATGCTCCACCAATCATGCCAAAATAATATCATAGAACATTAGTTATTGTAATAATATATGGATAATAAGGAAAATATTATGTTTGATAAAAAGCATTATAATGCTAAATGAATGTCTTTTATTATGATAATTACTTCTTCTTTTTTACAATTCCTATTGTTAAACTTTTTACTCATCCAATTTCTTTGGAGAAAACAGTAAAAGAGAAATGTTTACCTATATACATTGAAGACTTTCCCCACATGAAAAGCTCAATTATTTGGACTTCCATGTCTATAAACTTTATAAACTTGATTATAATTATTTTGATATATAATTAACTATGTGTATAACATATGGTCCCTTAATTATAACAATTTTAAAATATTATTAATTGTGGGTATAGACTGTCTGTGAGAAGAATGAGGGTTTTTTTTATTAAATTTTATCATTCAGTATTAGGTTGATTGATGATAAATTAATTTTGGCATTTTCTATGATATAATAAATTAAAAAATAATAATTTAACCCGGTGGAGTTCTTAACCTGAATCATAGGGTTGATAGATTGACTAAATATCAATTAAAAAGATAGGTAGGAATTTTTCAAGTTTAAATTATTGTACCGAGTTTAATAACAATATTGGAAAGTTTTTAACGATCCAAATGTGTCCTTTTTATATTTAAACCCATAGCAAAAGTGCAAGCAGGTTAAACTAGTTAGAACTAATTAAACTATCTAAAAAAAGATTCATCAAACGTATTTTAAGTTATAAACTTTAAATTGTTACTTATTTATAATGCAAGAGAGTTGCATTATCTTTTCAATACAATTCTTTCAGAGAAATTCATGAAGTTTTTATAATATCATTTATTGTACAAATCATTCAAACAAATTGTACATGAATAGAAGCATCACAACAAGAAGAAGAAACAATGAGAAAAAAAGCTTTGATTGTGATAAGTCAATATTTTTTGTTTATATTTTTATTACTTGGAAAAACCCAAGATGACGTGGCTCTAGCAACATACAAGGCCTAACACACTTGGGTTCGGCAATTAGCTCAACCCAAAGTAATGTGGATCTAACAATATTCCAGACCCAACACACTTGGATTCACAAATCAGCTAAACTCATGGCAACATAGGTCTGATGAAATGACAAACTCAAAACACTTAGGTTTGATAATTAGTTGAGTTCAAGGCAACATGAGCTTGGTGAAATGTCAAAACCAAAAAGCTTGGGTTTAACAATCAACTAAAGAACCTAAGGCAACATAGGCTTGGTGAAATGCCAAACTTAAAAAACTTCAGTTCAACAATTAGCTTAACCTAAGATAACATGGGTTTGACAGTTTGCAAGACTCAACACACGTAGGTTCAGCAATTAGTTAATCCCAAAACAAAGTAAAGCTAATAAAATACCAAATTCAATATGCTTGGGTTTAGTTTTCAGTTGAATGCAAGATAACTTGAGTATGGTAATATGTCATATCCATATGATTAATTAAACCAAAGGTGTTACAACTTAGATAAACCATCGCACCTTTTTTATCTATGTTTGGCTACATCTTAGGTCTTAAGCATACAAAACTAAAGAGTCCTACTTTTAGAATGGTCTTGATCTCTATATATTTATAAATGTACAAAAGGTCACTTAGGGAGTCCACCACACGTACCATCTCATTAATAATTTGTAAGAGATACTTATTACTCATTAATGGTATAGAAGAGATATTTGTCTCTCATTAATGCCAAATAAAGCAAAGAACTTCTTAGTCTCTCTCTTTAAAGACAAGAAGGTTTAAGGTTTATAAATATCTGACACGACCAAAAAATTAATGTCTTCTTCTAAGTGTACGAGTGTTGAAATAATAAACAATCCAGCAAGATAGGGGTCGAACCACAAGGAGGTTAACTATACAAATTATAAATAAATAATAAGAAGAAGAATAAGAATAAGAAGAAGTTTAAGAGAATTTTAAGATGTGAGATTAATGTGAGGATTAAACAATGATAAAAACAAATGTCAAGGTTAAAGGATCCACTAATGGTATTAAAAATAAATATAGTATAAATTCTTTTTATTACTTAACTGGAAACCACACACAGAGGTTATAATCAGATGATTTATCCTTAATAGTTAATTATAAATTTTTAATATAATCATATTAATAATCTTATTTAAGTAACATCAAAGTTTTAAATATTGTCAGGAATTCATGATGTTAACTTATATTAACAACAAATCAAGTTCCTTCTATAGCAAAGGTGTAAGTTATATCATACGATTAGCTATGAAAATGCCAAACATTTATTATACTAAGTGTTATACAACACAAATCTAGATTAACCATTTAACAAGCAATGTATTAAGAATTAGTAAGATAAAAAGATAAGACATGTTAATAATAAATTTTCTTGGATATAAACATTAAAGTTCATGTTGAGTTTATATTATACATATTATAACACCATTAGTAAAAACTTTTCAGCTTGACATGATAAATTTAGCTAAACATAATAAATAAGAGAAATATAATAAATAAGATAAGAGCATAAATAAGAAATAAGTTAACTAAGTAAAGAAAATAAAAGACATAAACAAGAGATTAATGAAAGCAAAACTTAAGCATTATAAAAGTATAAAGAAAGAGAGCAAGAACATGATCTTGATATAAAAACCAAGATTTCTAAATGCATGGCAAATACCTCCTTTTATAGGTTAAAATTAGAAACTATTGATTTGTTGATTAATTGTTGAGTGGGTGGCCACATCTTAACTTGGTGACAATCTGTATCTTCTTATCTGAATAAAATGTCATTGTTAACATCAGAATTTGAACAGACTTGCCCATGAAAGTTCTAGCAAATATCTCATCTTTCTAACAAAGAAAAATTGAGGTCATTTGGACTTTTAAAACTCAAGATATGGGCTGAAAATTGAACAGTGTCTGAGTTGCAGGACAAATTTTAACTTCTAAACAGCAGAATTGAGTCTTATATTCCACATGAATGTCATAGGCCTACTTCTTAGCTTTTTACCCATATAAACCAAATTAAAATCCAATATCTATAGCTCCAAATATGACCCAATAATTGAAAAATGTTCTAGTTTGGCCTAAACCAACATCTCTTTTCTAAGCTTTACCCTTTTTTTGTCTTCTCAATTTTAGTAGTTAAACTCATCAATCAATCATTTGATTTATGTGATATGCCTACATTTAATATGAACATTTACCATAAATTAAAATTATCTTATAGTATTAGGTTTGATATTATAAAACATGTTTTAGTTAAGGAGTTATTAATACTTCAAGTGCAAAAATAATGATATAAAACCTTGATAAAAATATATTTTTAAGTACTAATCAATATCTCTTGAACCATCCAGGTAAAAGTTTAGAACCTTTTCGACTCTAAATAGTTTGTATATCAAAGCATTAAAATCTCTTTTGAGTTATTTATTATTTTTCACATAAAATTATTGATTTTTTTTTACAATTTTTATAATTAATTTGGTACTTTTTAACTAAGGAGAAGATAATTGTATTCTTAAACACCTTAATCCGCCATTATTCAAACACTAAATAACTTATTGCTTGATTATTCTAAATTTTAGAACCTCAACATATTAGATCAAACAAGTTTTAATCAAGGTGCTTGAATATAATTAAGCCAACTATTTAATTATTTTAATATCAGAGTTAAAATATGAATCATTAAATTTTCAAATCAATATAATGAATTTATATAGGATTTGATAGCTATTTAAATAGAACCATAAGTAGAAAGTTGTAATTAATATGGTTTTGATTGTATTAAATAGTTTTTAGTGAAACATGTGAAATTAATCAAATCAACTCCTTAACCATTTTGATAGCTATATAAATAAAACCAAAAGTAGAAAATTACAACAAAAGGTTAGCAACAACCCTAATCATGTCCAAAGAAGCAATTCCTAAAGCAAAAGGAATCAAAATAATGAATCCTAATAGAATAGGATAAACAATGATTTGCTAACCAGAAGGAGTTATTAAAATTAGATAGTGATTATGTATTTGATAAATTATTTTAAAAAACAAAGTTGAAGTCTAATTATAGAGTTTATTTGTTTATGCAATAAAAAAGACTACATTTCCATTATATATTTGAAAAATATAAATAAATAAAAAGAAAATTAGTATGTAGTTACAAGTTAAACAAAGAATTTTGGCTTTGGCAGCAAATATATCCTTATATAAGTAAAAAATAAAAATAAAAAAAATACCAAATATAGAATACAAGAGTCAAAACCTACTACAAATATTACAACGAAACACAACTTGAACCGCATAGTAACATCATATTCAAATTGAATTATCATTGCTACTAAATTTTTAAATATTTGATTGATACGAAGGCAATGTTTTATTTATGGTTCAAGTTAGATTGTATTCATATAATTAAATATATGATCCCATAATATTAGTAGCATGACAATGTTAAATTATTTTGCTATAATGTATATGATTACCTTGGATGCAGAAATTATTCCCATAATACTTTCTTCATAATAATAAGTTTTGAATTTTGATTAAGTTGATTAATTTACCTTAAAATTGAGCTTGAATTAGCATTTTCATGAGTAAATTCTTTCAAATTTAATTAGCTTTTTTAAAATAAAAAAACACTAAACACATGAAAGCAAATGAATGCTACCCCTACCTCCTCCTCCAACTATCACAGATGAAACACTAGCGAGGAGGGATTGTGCTTACTTACGCCAATACCAATGGTAAATTCAACAAAAATCTTTAATATCACAATATTGAGTAATGTTAGATTAATGTTAAGCTTTTATTAAAAAAAATAGATAATGATGTCATACAATATTTCATCACATAATCTGCTATATATTATTGGGGAAACAAAACCGAGCCAATATGATGTTTTGAAAATCTTTAATAATGAGCATCATGGAGTCAGAAAATAGTATGATGACAAAAAAGGAAAAAAAAAATGTGCCAAAACAAAACCATATGATCAGGACGCATTCCAGTACTGCCCCTTTTTTTTTCATTTTCAAGAATTGGGCATCACTAATAGTGGACATGAAACCTAAAGAAATCAAAGAAAACAAAAAATCCTAATTTAATTGATAAAATCAATAAATGGACAACACATTCATTATAAAATTAAGAAAGAAAAAAGGTTAGCCTTTCTTGGCTTCTCATGAGAAAAAAAAAAGTATAAGTTGGTCAACTAGTCAAATACTGGATTTACTTTTCAAATATTCTTAGTTCGAGTACCACAAATTTCAGGATCACTATGTTATGTATGGGCATAAACTGGCTATTAGCTGTCATGTCAAACATGGTTGCATGGTAAAGGTTAAGAGTGGTTGTTGAACATCAAATACGGTGGCAGGAGTGGCTACTATAGTTGACTAAAATAGAGAGGATTGTCTCCCATATCAGCTACAAATAGAGACTGTTAATCAGAGTTGAACAACACACAAAAAAGAGAGAAACACAGAGAAAGTTAGAGAGAGATGAGTTAAGTAGAGAATATTTTTCTCCTTCTTCTTGTTTTGTTGTTCGTATTGTTTCTAAGCTTGATTAATACAAACCAGTAGCTTCATGGAGTAGGTAAGTTTCTGAACCATGTAAATTTATGAGTGTTTGATTTCTGGAATTTCCTAACAACTGGTATCAGAGCTTATTCTTGAAAAAAAAAAGTGTTTGATCCAAACACAAAATCAAAGTTCTTAAAAAGTGATTTTGAACATATCATCATGTAGGGAAAGATGTGCCATAAGCACACTACACTTCTTCTTCACCCAACTACCTGAGATTGAACTAGGTTGACCTGTCAAATCATCAATAAGGTGGCAGCCATAGCAGCAAATCTGCACAATCATCCATCACTTCAAGTATACAATCAGTTATCCATGTCAACAAAAGACATGTCAGAACAATTCCACGTGGCCTTGCAATGTTATCCCCTGTGGGCCTATAGTGCTTACATATAGGACACGTCATCAAAGCCATGTCATCATTTTGGCTTTGATCTGGTGTAACGGTGATACTATTTTACCTAACATGCGGCTTTATTTGTACCGTCCATTGATCCAAAAGTTTGATTGATCAAATCTGAGTCATTCAAAGTCTGATTTGGGTGATTTCATAGTAGTTTCCAATATTTCTTGCCATTTTAAACATAACATGAAGTTAGATTCAGCAAATTCATATTCTAAAATTATAAAAAAAAATAGCAGATGAAATAAAGGCTTTTTAAATTGAAAATTTTGATGGGATAGATTTTGGATATTAAAAAATAGAAATTAAAAACTATTTATATGTGAAGAAACTTCATCTTCCTCTATTGGGGATAAACTAGAGAATATGTAAGAAGAAGAATGGTTACTTCTTGAAAGATAGGTTTTGGGCATTATCCGATTATCCTTATCAAGAAGAGTTGTTTACAATGTTGCAAAAGAAAAATCTACAGCAAGATTAATGGAAGCCTTATTTGGAACGTATGAGAAGCCCACAACAGATAATAAAATGCACTTGATGAAAAAGTTATTCAACTTAAAGATGATAGAAAGCACATCTGTCACATAACATCTCAATAATTTTAATACCATCACAAATCAATTGTTATCTATTGAGATTGAGTTTGATGATGTGATTCATGTATTGATTTTGCTAGCTTCACTTCCAAGCAGTTGGGAAGGTTTGAGAACAGTTGTGAGTAACACAACTGACAAATCCAAACAAAAATATGATGACATCCGAGATTTGATTTTGGCTGAAGAAGTGCATAGAAAATACTCTAGTGAAAATTTTGGTTCTGCTCTTAACATCAACACTCGAGGTAGAAGACAAGATAAATGTTTTTTCAGAGGTAGATCAAAATTAAAATATAGAAATAAGAGCAAGTTTGGACCTAAAAAGCAGGTTGAATGATGGAATTGTGGCAAACCTAATCATTACATGAAGAGTTGCATAAAAGCAAAAAAACCTGAGGTTGACTCTACAAACACTACCACTGAAAAGGTACAAAATACTTTGATTCTTACTGTACAAAGTTCAATTAATGATTGGATTCTTAATTCTAGTGCTTCATTTCAATGTACATCATACCATGAAATGATACAAAACTATATTGCTAGAGATCACGGTGTAGTCTATTTGGCCAATGGACAACCAATAAATACTATAGGTATAAGAGATATGAAAATCAAGAAAATGAATGGATTTATATGTAACTTATAAAATGTAAGACATGTTCCTAGATTAAAAAAGAAATTGATCTTCATTAGACAACTTGACAATAACGATCATTCAATCCTTTTTTTATGGATGTATGTGAAAAGTATTGAAGCGAGCAATGATTTTAGCACGTGGAAAGAAAACTGACACCTTGTAGATGACTATAAGATTTGCAGATATTATTGCCTCTACTAAAGTAGAAAACCAAGCACAACTATAGCACTATAAATTCGGCCATATGAGTCAAAAAAGGATATAGATACTAGCACTATAAATTCGGCCATATTAGTCAAAAAAAGATGTAGATACTTCAGTTAAAGGAGAAGTTGCTATAGTTAAAAAAAATATATTTATCTAGACATTTGTGAAAGCTATATTTTTAGAAACAAAAGAAGCTTAATTTTATAAAAGTTGGCAATACCTTAAAACTAAGAAAGCTAGAACTAGTACACACAGATTTATAAGGATCTTCTTTAGTGGCATCTCTTGGAGGTTCTTGATATTATGTAACTTTTATTGATGATTTTAGCAGAAAGATATAGGTCTACTTTTTAAAAAATAAATATGATATATTTAAAATATTCACGAAATGGAAGGCTATGATTGAGACTGAATTATGTTTGAAGTTGAAATGCTTGAGATATGATAATAGAGGAGAATACATTAATGGAGATTTCAAAGAGTATTGTGTTATCAATAGCATCAGAATCGAAAAGAACATTCTAGGCACACCACAGCAGAATGACATTACTAAATGGATGAACAGAACCATCAATGAACAAGCTAGAAATATGAGGTTGTATTTAGGTTTACCTCAAACATTTTGAGCTAATACAGTTCATATTGTAGTTTACTTAATCAACCATAGACCATTAGTTCTTTTGAAATTCAGATTGCTTGGGAAAGTATGAAGAGGAAAAGAGGTACAATGCTCTCATCTAGAGATCTTTGGATGCGTCTCTTATGTTCATATACATTCTGATGCTCGTAACAAGCTAAATGTCAAATCCAAAAAATATTTTTTCATTGGCTTTAGAGATAAAGAATTAAGGTTTCAATTTTAGGATGATCACAATAGAAAGATTTTCAGAAACAGGATTGTGATCTTTAATGAGAAAGTTTTATACAAAAATAGATCAAGTGTAGAAACAAATATAGCTGGTTCATATACAAGTCCATAAAAATCTGAATTCATAAGATTAGAAGGCTTTCTAATGTTAATGAGTAGAACAAAAATCAAAAGCCTTTACAAAAATATTCAAGCACGTATGTACCCACTATTACATAGGAAAATACAAAGCTATGTGAACCTATTTTTTATATTTACAGGTCTTTAAGGATTGTAAAACCCCTACAGTGGTTCACACTTTTCTTGAATTATATTTTGCTAACAAATGATAGTGAATCACAAACTTATGAAGAATCAATTTAATGAAAATTGTTACAGGTGATAGGTTACTCAAGTTAATTCGTGTTGATTTGAGTGTTTTTTTAACGTTGTTTTTTTAAAAAAAATTAATTTTTTTAATTTTATTCTTTGATATTAGATTATTAAATCTTAAATTTTATGATTTTTTTATTTTATTTTTTATAAAATTATATTAATCTCATATTTTAAATCTCGTATTAATCAAGTGAATTGATGTTAACTGAGTTTTCATCTATCCAGTCAAATATCAAATAAAACAAATAAGTAAATAAGGGTACACCGTTAGTAGCAATTTTTTAAAAGAAAAAAAAAACTATTTAGGGATGAAGCCAGTAAAGCAGCACCTAAGGTCCATAACGGTTGGTCCGTTGGTCAACTAAGATTACAGTGTAATGAACAAGATTACAAGACCGAATACGTTTCCGTAACATAACGGTTAGTACGTTGGTCAACTAAATCCATCCCATCGGGCCAGATGACGAGGTTGCTGTCTAAGACGCTCCGGTCTGTAAAACTTAAAGCATCCTCGTCAAAACCACCACCACCTCAACAACAACAACCATCCTCATCCTCATCATTGCCCCGATCAAGAAAAACACGAGCAAAATCGAGCTCAAATTCGAAATCGAGATCATGGTCTGTGTATCTTATTCTCTCTACCAACCACCCGATCAAGACTTACGTTGGTGTCACCACCAATTTCTCTCGCCGGTGCGTTTATTTCTTTGATTCAATTCGTATTTTCTGAAATTCAATGCAAATGCTTATCTGGGTCAATTTCATTTTGTCTCTTACAAATTAAAGGGGTGACAAATCATTTCACGACTTGAATAAGTAAATAAAATAGTTCTCTAATCATGTCTGCAATGGCAAGTTAGATAACATGCTAGTTAATTTGGTAATTGCTGATGCCTTTTAACCAGATGTATTGACTTTTGTATTGAGCACGGTCTCCGATTGCCTCAATTGTGAATTTCACAAATGGGTTGTTTTATTCTTGCTCAAGTATGCGCAATATGGAAATGAACGCATGCATACTTGTTGAACTTGGCGCTTTTTAATGCAGCTTGAAACAACATAATGGCAAGCTTAAAGGAGGTGCAAAAGCATCCCGTGCAGGAAGGCCGTGGATTTGTGCATGCATAATTCGCGGTTTTAATGACCGAAGTGAAGGTAATTTTCTTCTTTGTACCGCTTTCACAAATGCCAATGAGAGTTATTTTCATACTCATGTTCTTGATTTTTCTTCTTTGTACCACTTTCACAAATGTCAATGAGAGTTATTCTCATACTCATGTTCTTGATTTTTCTTCTTGATATTTGTGGCATTAATTTGTTTAATCTATTGATTTTTCTTCCTTTTATTTTCTATTTTGTAGCTTGCAAGTTTGAATCAAAATGGAAAAGCTTTTCAAGGAAATTGCCTCGAAAAAGGATAGATGACGACCAGATGAAGCAGAGCAGCAAGGACTTGCACCGACTCTTGCAACATAGGAAGACTGCTCTCGATAGGGTTAAAGGTTCATTTGATCATAGTCAATTAGAAATTGAGAACTTTCTGATTTTAATAATATGCAATCACGTTGGACACATTTTAAGTTATATTGTATTGTTTGTGCTACGCTATTGCATATCACTCCTACCGTGATTTGATCATTGTATATTTACACTTGAGACAATTCAATATATTCTTTTCATTGTATTCAAAATATCTTTCTTCAATGTGACTCCAGATGCATCCATGTGAAATGATAGAAGGAAAGAGTGGTGAAATTATTGCAAAGAGAAGAAATTTTGCACATTTATAGAAATTAGTGAGGTATTCATGAAATATAACCAGTTGCTCAAGAGAGGTAAGGTTTAGATGCTCCCTGGATATGCATTCCAGATAATTGTTTCCTACAGTGTAAAGATAGTTTATGGATGTGAGAAACAGTGGGTCATCTGGTAAAGAAACCATATTAAGTGAATCGATTTGGTGGTGTTGAAGAGAAAAGGAGTCTCTGAAGTTCCCATTCTGATATTTGACAGCCACTTAAGCAGTATTTCAAAAGTAATATAACCATTTATAGTCCAAATACTGACAAGGTTAACATTGAGACTTCACAGCATTTCAAATTCATGTGGTCTGCTAATGTAACGCATTTGAGATTATCACCTTCCATAATCTGTATGAATGATCCGGTTGCTGGCAATCTGAAAAACAAATCTGCATTGTTCCCTCGTTTGAAGAGTCAGAGGGAACTTCCAAGCATAAGGATCCAGAAATTGGAGTACATCAGTGTGCATGAAGTTACTGAAAAGGTAATTAGCTACTGGCATGTCTCAGTTACTACCGTGTGCAGACAAGCTTTATATCTGAGTCCCATCTGCCTCAAAGTTGTCAGTTTGTTGCATCCTTCTATCTCCAGCACCTCAACTGCTCAAGTGCTTCCAATGACCATACAACTCCTTCACTGCAGCAAGCCAGCCTGAAACTCCTAAACAATGTGAAGGAGGTAAGGGGGAGGGGCGATTAGTCATACGTCTGAGAATCATCTGATTACACTTCTATGTGAAGTTTATGAAAAGACGGAGATGGGATAGTCTTATTCGAATCTCTTAACTGTGGACAAGCAGAAATGTAAAGATCTTCGGACACGTTTTCTAACAAAAACTTATCACCATATAACGCAAACTGTGGACAAGCAGAAATGTAAAGATCTTCGGAGACAAGAAAAACTTGTCACGAGAAGTCTAGGCTTCTCAATCCAACAAGTTTCTGAACGGTACAGTATCTAGAGATTGGAAAGGCTTGAAAGGAGAACCAGGCCCATAAGACTTATTACTCACAGATAGAACTCTATCTGCGCCTCTATGATCAAGTGTCTGAGTGTGGATAATTGACGCAGTGAATGGAAACAATGTGCACTATCTATAACAACGGATATCCAGCCTTATTAGACTTGGGATGGATTACCGGTACAAGATGGTAATTATATACTTATGTACCACCATATAACGCAAGTGTGAGCTTTTACAGATTTTTAAGAGTTAGCAACAGTAAGATGATAAGATTTTCTTCCTTTTCTTTGGGTGTGCAGCAGAATCCATCAGTCTATTCCATATCTATCTTATTAATGCCATGCTTAGTTTCCAAACTGGCTACTCTTGCATCTTCAGTGCGCGCCCTAAAATATTTGAAGTTGTTGAATTGAAAGATGTCCATGAAGATGCACCGATTCTCTTAACTCCCTTAGTCTGAGCCCATCTCCAACATTAAACTTGCCTCCCCTTCGGAGACGCGTCAAATCCTCTGACAATAGGATTCGCGTTGTTTACCGGCTTTCGGCTTTCGATGCAGATATCTTCTCATCATTCAATATTAATTATGAAATGAAATAATTTAAAATATCAATTTTAGTGAATGAAAGTACTTTCAATGCAAACATCTTCTCATCATTCAATAAAATAATTTTAATTATGAAATGAAATAATTTAAAATACAACAATCACAAAGTTATGAAAACAAATTTAATAATTTGTGAAAGATTTATTGGTTATTTTTCGGTAAATGAGTTCTTTCTTGAAAATATCTTAGAGATTAATTTATAACTGTGCAACCGTTAATTTTAGGCTTCAGCCTTCTTCTTCTTTTACTCAAGGTGCAATGAGGATGCAATAATTAAAATGAACGTGATTAACAGTACTATACAGCTCAAACTGGATTTAATGGAGATAGCTGAAGCACATAACCCGTGTATTTCATGTGACAACCATGTGGATTAGGCACCTAATGGTACATATATAAGATTTTGAAAACAAAACACAACCATTTGCGACGGGAAAGAAAGTATTTCAATAGTAGATTACAGTAAGTTTTATCCATAGAATATTCCTTAGTTATATCCATCAATAAACACCAAAAATATTTTACCAGTATATACTAAAAAAATTATAATGAGAGAAAAAGAAATGAAAAAAAGCAAAAAAAATATAATAATATGTTCTTTTTACAGAAAAAATTACCAATTAATTTAAATTCATCAATATTATTTAATTTATGACTAGACGTGTGACCGTTCTCTCTCCCTCTCTCGTATCTTCTTCTTCCTTTGTTTTCTTTGCAACAACCAGCACACACAACCTCACCTCTAATTTTATTATAAATCAACCTTCTATTATAAATCTCGTCACACCTCAGTTAGTTTGTTAGCATTTCTCTATTTTAATTCAAATTTTATTGAATATTTTCCATTTTAAGTAAACAAAACTACTCATTTTGTATTTGAACTCTATTTAAAAAATTAATTTTAATTGCATATTTTTTTAGTATATGTATTTTGTTTGGGTTTTTACTTATTTTATAGCATTTTCTCATTAAAATTTGTTGTCTGAATGTATGATTTATACATGTTAAGGTATGTTTGAGATTTTATTAAATTATATTTGTTCGTAAATTGATAAAATTTATTTTGAATATGTGATTTGGATATTTTTTGATGAACTAAATAATATCTTATTTAAGGGGTCAGTTTATATTTTGTCAATTTTATTATTGAGATGAAATTTTCAATTAATGTATAGAAATTTGAATTTATTTAAATAATTGACAATGAATTAAGAATACTATTAAAATAGATTGAATAAGTTTTATTTAAACTAATGTTTACAAATTTATTTAGTTTACGTAATTAATTAATACATGTTATTATTAATATTATATACAAGTTTGATAAAAGTAATGGATGATCATTCATGGATGTATTAAAATTCATTTGAAGGGTTATGTATGATGCATTATTGTAATGGGGTTCAAATTTTTATTAATTACACTTTATCTAATTCAATAAATATTAATGGGGGTGATGTTAAATGGTCATGGAAGAAGTATAAAAATAAAAAGTTTTTTAATCCAAATATCATAATGATACATCTTTTATAATAAGGGGTCATTTAGAGATACATGTGTTGGTTTGTATATAGAGAACCATATGTTCCTCATGAAATCATGGTAGAAAGTATGGTTAGATCAACTTCTAGTTTTAGCAACATGCATGGAGTTATAGATGATATAATAAACCTTATAAGAATAGGGTTGTTGATGTTATGAGAATGAATCAAGTTACGTCAATCAATGTCCAATCATGGATGAAAAACCTCATGCAGATGTGATCATGTTTTTTGATCTTTTAAAAGACTCTGAAGAACTATTATGGGACAAGTGTATAAATCATAGTAAATTATTGGGGCAGATATCCTTTTTTATTTATTTCTATGCTGGTTTAAAAAATATTTACTTCCTTCTCTCTCTCGAAGAGTTTTATATAATTTCATTAATAATGATTTTTTTTTCTTAAGAATATTTTTCAGAGCTCTGATTTCTAGGTCAAGTGGGCCTTTTCATTCTCTATAGTTTGGGGTTTTGGAATGTTAAAATTTAAGTGTTTTGGTTGTATTCTTGAAAGTTGTTAACGATATTATTATTATTATTATTATTATTATTATTTTGCTGTTTATTATGGAGTGTGCTTAAGCTTTAATGACTGCTACAATTCTTCATTAGACAAGAGTCTTTGTAATAACCAGATTGGTTGCATATGCATTTTCATTTTCTATTGCTTCGCTAGATTTCTGTTTGATTCGATTAATATTTTTTTAAACTTAGAGGTTTTTTTATTAGGATGTATGATTTTTATTCTTGGATAAGGCAAGCCTTTTAAATATTCTTGTTGTGGCATTTTTCTTCTTCTTTTTTGTATTATTTCCCTTATCTTTATGGGTTTTGATTGCTTTATATTTTTCTTTTAAAAAAAAATATGTAGCATTTCTTTTGTCAGTGGCTTAGGTTATTAGGTGATTATTTGATTGGTTTTATGATGTTTGTTTTCACATTACATGTTATGTCTTAGAAGTTTATTGTTTTGCCATTTTTTTAAGCTTGCATCTTGAATCTACCATTGTTTGGAATTTTCGATCCATTATTGGGTCAAGTTTATCATTAAAAAAGTAATTTTGGTTTTGACTTTATATCGACCTCATCATTTGGTTGGTTAGTTTATAGTGTTTTTTTAATTCGTTAGTTTACTTGGTCATTATTTGTTATTTTGGATTTTGAGATGGTTTGTTTTTCAATAATTGGGATGCTTGCTTTTTTCTGGTGATTTTGTGTATGATTTGGTTGGCAGATCTCTTTACACCTACCCATTGAATGTTCATTTTACCTCTTTTTTTTTTATTTTTGATTACTCTGTAATCTCATTTTTATGGACTAGCATGGGTTTTGTCTTCTTGTTTAGATGTTGTGTTGACTTTTAAATCCATGTACTCTTTACATCTTCAAGTTTAGTGTCGTTGTTTGTCAAACGCATTCACAGGCTATGCTTAATAAAGAAAAATTAGGGTTTATGGATATAAATATAAGATACAAGTCTTGGCTATTTCTTTTTATATATGCTAAATCTTTTTTTATTTAATTATTTTGATTGTTAGTTTTTCATATTCTTTTTGGTACGCCTTTTAAACTAGAATTAAGAAGAGAAGAATTAAAAACTTAAATATTTTATAGTGCCTTTCTGACATTATTTTGCACTATACATGGCTTGGCTATTGTTTGGTGTTTATTGGTTTTTCTTTTTGGTACGGATTTGACAATCTTGAATGTCTATTTCTTTGACTTTTAAATTTTGATTTGTTAACAAGGGGATGAGGATGATGCTTTGGATTTGAAATTGATAAGGAAAAAATAAGAAATTGATATTATCTAAGTTGCCTTTCCAGAGGTTTTTTAAAAACTTTTAATACTTGTTCATTCATTGTTGTTTGTTTTTCTTCTAGTAGTAGGCTGCTGCAAATTGCTAGCCACTGCATGTTTCTAGCCACTGCATGTTTTTTTCATGCTATTGGTGTTCTAAAATAGGATAAAAATTGATTATGACAATTATTTTTTGGCAAATAACAGTTAACATAATAATAATATAATTTTTATAATGTTATTTGTTTTAAAATTCATTTCTTATCAACAAACCTATTATGTAATCTTTTAAATAGTGTCATGTTATATTTGTATAATAACTTTTGTTTCTTTGCTCATGTTCAATCTAACTAGTCAATTTGTCACCAATCATTTTTGTTTCTTTTGTTTTTATGTGTACTATTCTTTATTTTTTTCAGTTATAATTTTTTTTGGATAAAAAAACTTGAGTCTAACCTAGTTCAATGAACCGAACTTAGTGATGAATTCTATATTTATGCAGGTTAGCATGTGTTTTGTTTACGACTTTGTATTTCATTTTGCTTTTGTTTCATTTATACATGCTATTAATGGTTTGAACAATTTTGTTTTTGCATTGCTTAAGTTTTTGTTTTTTTGAAGGCCTTCATGGCAAAAAAAACTTAAGTCTAACCTGGTTCAATGAACCAAACTTAATGATGACTTCTATATTTATGCAGGTTAGCATATGTTTTGTTTACAACCCTGCATTTCCTTTTGCTTTTGGTCCATTTATACATGTTATTACTGGTTTGAACAACTCTGTTCTTGCATTGCTTAAGTTTTTATTTTTTTGAAGGTTTTCATGGCTATTGTTATTCCTTTTACACATGCCTATATTCAAGCTCTTTTGTGCGTCCATTTAACTGGTTTACATGTTTTTTTTTTACTTATATGATTATTGTTATGATGTTATGCCGTAATAAGATTTTATTTTTTTGTTATGGCTTTTTTTTTGTACATCATTTTTTATTTGATGACTATTTTCTCAAAATAAACATCTTTTGGTTTATGATTTCACTTTAAGTTTATTTTTTTGCTATCTTTGTCTTTGACTAATTGAAGCAAACAAGATGAATGACTGTCAAGCATTGTTTTTTTTTTTTAAAAAAAAAGGAAGAGGTGTATTGATAGGGAGGTTATTTTTTTATTTTATAAATAAATTAATTGTGCTACTATCTAGAGTTGAGAAATTCATTGAATTGATTTGGTTAAATTTTTTTTCTTTTTTGTTGAAAAAAATTATTTATTCATAAGTGTTATTTCTGTTATTTATTTGGAAAAAAAAAAGAGGAGTTAGCTTAGATTGATAGTTTGTACTCAATCATCTATTCTTTTCGAGCTATTACATTGGAATGGAGAAAAAACAGAATTGATAAACTAGAGGGATAATTGTTGATCAAGGTATGTAATGTCGCAACAAGAATCATTTACCTTGTTCTTGTAGTGTTAACTCAATTTGCTTATTAAAATAAATTAGTAACATCAATAAACATACAAAAAAAAATGGTAAATTGGAAAGACCACAAAAAAAAGGTTGCTTTGTTGGATTTAAAGAATATATATACATATATATATATATATTGAAGTAATTTGGATTGATCATGAAAACAAATGATGGCCATGTTGGCTTTAAAAAATAAGAAAGAAATAAAAAAAAAAGATTAGACATATCTAACAAAAAGGTACATTTTTTAAAAGAAAAAATAAAATCACATACAAACATCCAAAAAATGATATGAAACGTCTAGAGACCAAATATTTAAAAAAAAAAGATAGAAAATGAGAAATTAAAAGATTGAAACCAATATTGGATAAAAAAAATGGAACAAGATGTTAACGAACAAAATTGAAAAATAAAACAAATTAAACGAAGGCTAAAAAACTTGGCAATTTAAAAAAAAAGGACTAAATCTAAAAATAAAAAGGAATTAAATAGAATGTTAAGAAACAAAATAAAAAAAATTTAAAAAAAAAGGATGTAAATAATAAGAGAATGAATACTATTTTAATATATATAAAAAATCAATTATAGAGAGGAATGAAACTCAAATGAAAAATATGAAGAAAAAAAATCCAAAACAAAAGGAACAATAAAACATTTGACCTTGCTTATTTTCCTTCCTTTACTTTTATATCAAGATTGACACATTAACTTTCTATTTTCATAGGAGTTTCTAATAATATATTGATTTTAGTGATGAAACATTTGCATGTGGGCATTATGATGCGTCTTTCTTTTTTTGGTCTAAGAAGGCCTTGTAGAATCCTCGAGGATTTTTCTTGCTTTCTCATATTGTTTTTTTAATGAAAAAGTTCCCTTGCCATCCAAGTTACAAACACCTAAATTTCTTGATGAATTGCTTAACCCTAACAATGGAACCATTCCTAAGAAATTTTAAATCAATCTTTGAGCTTACAATTCCATGTTTTCCTTTACATCAATGGGTGCAAAGGTCATGTCTTTAAGATTAATGGTCATTGCCACCATTTAATCGGTTCGCTTTTACCCTCTAATGATGATTCATCAAAATTCACATATTTTTATATTTATGATATTAGGGACAAAGTTGTTAACAGGTTGTCACTGTTTATAAGAGGGAATTCAACTAAGAATTTGGATGAAGGTCATGGTTTTATTTGAATTCTTAATGAAACAAATGACTTAATCAAGCTCTTTTAATATGCAAAGTAAAAGCTCGCAAAAAATGACTTAGTCAAGCTCTTTTAATATGCAAAGTAAAAGCTCGCAAATGATAGAGGTCTAAATTACACATTGCATTTACTTGGCAAAAGAGACAATGACTCAAAACAATATAATGACTCACCATAAGATAATGTTAGTAGTTTGGTTGTTGGGGATAGTGAGAGTTTCTATGTTAATTGTGATATTGTTTTTAAAAGTTGTTTTGGTTCTTTGTAGAGGATATCAAAGTTGCATCCAAAATTTATAGTTCTTCAGTATCCTTATTTGTTTTCTTAGGGAGAAGATGGTTATCGATGCAACCTTATATTTAGAAACAATGACCAACACACATCAAGAAAACACCAAATGGTTCCGATGAGAGCTCATTATGCTTACTTGATAAACAAAAGGGAAAGGTTTAAAAACACCATTATCAATGGAGGTCGATTGTACCAACGGTTTCTAGTTGATGCATCTATTAATGTTTTATTACTTAATCAAGGCAACTTCCATCTTAATGTCTCATTGCCTTTAATATGCATTTCAATTACTTCCTTAAAATATAGCTTAAAGACAATATGCTTTTATATTCAATCTCTTTTTTATTTAATTTTTTTATATCACAAGAAAAAAATAATTTGTTTGCTCCAGTCTTGTTTATGCTTCGTTATTTTCTTTGAAAATTCTAACAAAAAAAATACAAGATTGCTAACTTTTTAAGTTTTAATGCAGAACATGTGCATATATGATGATCATTGCTCATACCAACATGCATCATTTTGTTAGAGTACTTCATCACAATCTTGGCAAATATTTGGAGTTTTATTTTATTTTGTTGGTGATTGTTGATTACTTTATTTTTGTGATTAACTTTGTTTTTGTGATGTAGATCTACTACGATCTTGCATGTGGATCAATGTCATCGTTGCTATTATGCATCGGAATTGTGCTGATTTCTTTTAAAAATGATAAGCCACTTTTGAATCTTGACATTGTTTATATGTTTTAAGCAAACTTCTATATTTTAACATTCTTAAATTTACGTGCCAATTGCCATTAGCATAGTGGTTTATATGAACTAAGAATCGGTCCGCAATATCTAGTACATTTTTGTTTTTAATTAACGTGGGTATCCAAATCAATCTGCATACACCTCAACTAATTTCACGAACTCTAAAGTTAATAACTATATAAACTTTCATTAGTTATCATATAAGTAATTATAGGACTCGAACTTGAGACTGCAGAGGAAAAAGCTATCTCCTAGATAATTATCTAGAACATCCTATTGTTGATTAAAGACGTAGAGAAAACATGAAGAGAAAGAGAGATAAAATTTTAGTTATCATTGCTCATATTGATTGATGTTAACATATTAATGATGTGGGGAGGGGATATTGTTGAAGAATTTGTTTAAGAATAGAAATAAATAAAAAGTTGGTTTAGTGGTATAAAAATATTATATTTAATGTATTTATAAAATAAAATTTATTATATCTGTTAAATTAAACTAAACCGAAATGTTATTAATATATTAAACAGAAATGCTATTAATATATTAAATTTCAAATATTATCTTTTTTAATATTATAAATATACATATAATAACATTAAAAAAAACTCATTAGGATAATTTATTCACCATGATTTTTATTTAATTTACTACAAACTCACACTTATAAGTACTTAAAAGAAAATATATTTTTTTAATATGAGATAAATACCTTTTTTTTTATCATTTACAAACGACACAGATGATACGTGGAAGGAAATGATCAGCATGGCGGCTACTTACACATGCCGCTATCTGGCCGGAGATCAAATCAGATCAAGATTGTGATTTACAAACGTATTAACTTCTATATTAAGAATGGTAATGATAGTTCATTATAAAGATGTTAAAATGCAGTGGAAAGGTTCATCTATAGCCCCTTCTCATACAAGAGGAGGTGTCCGTTGCAACTCACCTTTCAGCTGCTGTTTTTAGCTTTGGTCCCCTTCGGTGACTGTGGTGGGCTGGTTGTCTTGTTTTTAATGCATTTTTTATTTAAAAATATATTATTTTTTATATTAATACATTAAAATAATCTAAAACTACTAATAAAAAAATTTAAAATTTTTGAAATATAAAAATAAATAAATATTTTTTTATTAAAAAAACGTGGTGGAAGGTGTGGAATGTGATGGGTTTACCTTTAGCAGCATCCGTGCTGCAGAAGGTTTGATTTATTGTTATATTATTTTATTACTGACGTGGATAATGAATCAAGAAGATTGTAGCTGTCGTGTAGCAAATGACACGAATCTACTTTCCGTGCGTCTCACAAATCCAATGTGAATTTGAAGATCCGGACAGATCATCTTTGACTAAAAAACACATAAAAGAAAAGGTCGTCTGACTGCTTTCTCTCACCCATTTAATAATTAATAGCCCCTGTTGAATTGTACTAACTATTATTTTTTAAGAGTTTTTTAAAAATAATTTTTGATTGAAAATATATTAAATAAAAAATATATTATTATTATTATTATTGAAAAGATAGAAAACAATGAAAATAAACTCGAAATAATAATAAAAAAAAAACATTTTTAGAAAGAGTTGTCATGGAACTGTTATTTGCAATTATAGAAAACACTGTAACGGCTAACCCTTGTAAGAACATCCCTCCTCTTCGTGCAGGAAAGCCATTGATTTGTCTTGTATTCTTGAATTCGTTTTCTATTCAGTAAGTAAATAAAGAGCATCAAGGATTCATCTTTCACCATAATTTCCCACAAAAAAAGAAGAAGAAGAAGAAGAAACAAACAATTTTTCTTGATGGGATACCTTTCTTGCAAGGCAGACTCAGCCATTGCCATAATCTCTTCTACTACACCATCATCCCAAGCATCATCGTCTCCTTCTACTTCTAGAACCAAGCAAGAAAAACCCATCAAGATCCGACAGTTTAACTACAGTGATATTGAAGCTGCCACCGATGGTTTCTCTGACCAGAAACTCCTAGGCAAAGGCAGCCATGGCTGTGTCTACAAGGCTGTTTTACATGGCCGTCATGTTGCTGTCAAGAAACCCTCAAAGGATCTTGAAATTGGCCAAGAAGTCGATAACGAGATCGAGATCTTGTCCAAAATTCACAGCCCAAGATTTGTAAACGTATTAGGCTTTGCTAATGATACTAAGGATAGGTTGCTTGTTGTTGAGTTTATGAGTAAGGGTACTCTTTATGATACTCTTCACTCAAATTCTAGACCACCCAATTGGGGTAGAAGAATTAGAATGGCTTTGCAAATTGCTAAGGCTGTTGATACATTACACTCACAAAACCCACCGGTAATTCATAGAGATATCAAGTCTGCAAATGTTTTGATTGACAGGAATTTCAATGCGAGATTGGGTGATTTTGGTTTAGCACTTAGGTGCTGTGTTGATGATGATTATAGACTAAAGTCAACCCCACCTGCTGGTACTATGGGCTATCTTGATCCATGTTATGTTACACCAGATAATTTAAGTACTAAAACTGATGTGTTTAGTTTTGGGATTTTTCTGTTGGAGATTATTAGTGGGAGGAAGGCTATTGATGTGGGGCACTCTCCTCCTTCTATTGTCGATTGGGCAATTCCACTCATTAAAAAGGGGAAACTTGGTGCTATTTATGATCCTAGAACTGTCCCGCTTAAGGATCCTATGATTAGGAAGCAGTTGGCTTTGATTGCTTCCAAATGCGTGAGGTCTTGTCGGGAGCGGAGACCTGCCATGAAGGAGGTGGTTGATTGGTTAGCTGCATTGAGTAAATTGGTTCCGCTTCATTCATGGAATGGGTTTAACAATCCATGCATGATGGTGGAGACAATGGGGCGTCCAGCTGAACAAAGAAATACACAGTTTGGTTCCAGACCACAGGGTGATGGAGAAGAGATTCTGGAAGGAACATATGGTGAAATGGGAAGGAAATCAGTGATGGATACACAGAGAGTGTATTCAGATTTGGGGTTTCGAAGCAATTTGATGGAACTCATGGCCTGGACAGACGCAGAGATTGATGGGTTGAATCTAGTTTGAAATCTGTAAATCGGGTTTCTAGTTCTAGATTTTTAGTGCACGATATGACACCCAAGGAAGAGCTCAATCCCAGGCTCATGATAATAATAATAAAAAATAAAAAATAAAAGTCTCTTTCAAGTGAGAAAACACCAATCAGTTGGGGATGGTTCAGAATTATGCTCAAAAAGGAAAAACACGCTTGCTCATTCAAGTTTCGATGGTGAAGCGAGGCTTAGGCTACAAGCTTCTCTTGATTGAGAATTACGTTGTTGTAGATTTGTTCGTAGCTCATTGATTAGTGGTTTTCACTCAATTTTTGTGCTGTTAAATTCCACATACATTTAGATCAAGGGCGCGATGCTCACATCCCTTGCATAGGTTGTTGATCCTTTTTCATTTATTACACCTTTGTTATGCAAAGCCGATGTATGGTCAAGAATTCTGTTGAATAAGTAAATTATGCCAAATTTTTGTTGTCTTTATTATTGGCCAGAGTTTTTTCTGTATCTTTCAGGCAAAAATATCTTCGAATTAGGTTGAGACATTACTGGAATCTAGAATTTAATGATGAAGAATACTTGTCATGTGAAGGAATGTTGGTGATCCATGATGTTTACTTCTGAATTTGTCAGGTTTTAGTAAAATCAGTGCGGACGAAGTTTATTTTTTAAGCTAGTAGTTTGGTTCTTTCTCTGCTTAAGACTTTGGCTACCAACCTCGACGAAAATTGCGTTCTTCCAAGAAAACTCGAACCCTAAAACTTGCGGGTGAGGAAGAAATGAGTGCTAGAAGAGTAATCTGAAGCAGGACGTCGATCAAGATTCTATTCTAAAGTAGTTAATTGTGTGGTTTACGATATGTTCTTCAGTAATTCCAGAGCAGAATGACTGATGAGCCTTTTTCTTCCATAAGAATTGTACGCGAATATTCAACTATTCATTTCCCAACACGAAACAAACATACTGCATCAGATTGGAATTGCTTTGACAACAAAGGCTTTTTTTTTTTTGTGAAAAAACTTTTCTTGTGGGCACATCTAGAGAAATATACACGAAATTCTCAGTTAAGCTTTGAAGTTCCTGCAAATATGCTGGAAATTGTCTGTAGCGCACCTTCCAGAGAAATTATTCAGGCTTCACATTACTCGCATCAGAAAATCTAGTAGCTGTGTAGCAATATAGTCTTCTTGCTACCTTGAGCTCGACATTTGTCATGTAGGGCATTGATATTGGCTAGGTTGGTGGCCAAAGTCTTGAGCAGAGTTTTATCCGGCTATTGTCAAAAAACAACAAAATCCCTATGTTTTTTTCTTGATTTTCCTTGATGAATAAACAGTGTAATTCTAAACCAAACTCGAGCAATTATTATTCTTGATAAACAGCAGCTGTTATTATTACTGGATAACTTACTGGTGTTGTGTTTACTCCAAGAAAGGAACTCCTTTGTCATGATTGATATTAACCTGCCACAATCAATTGCCACTAATTCCTTCATAAAAAACAACTCCATTGTTGTCTTCCCTATGCCTGTAATCATACATATAAAACAAATTTCCTCACTTTCGTGTGCTTATTGCTCCATCTTCATTAAGGGCTAAACATCATGTTGAAACACGGAAAGAATATCAGCAGCTTCCCTCAACTTAATCATAGTAATGCTGGAGAAATTATGTTACTACTCATAAGAGAATTGAGGCTTTTATGTTATTTTACTATTCATACAATGAATAAATAAGCTTAATATATCTTTTTCAACCATGTTATCACACTCTCATGCTGTAAGTTGAGTCGGTTAGCACGTGGTAAAGTCTCGAGATCATGTGGGAGAGTATTGGGTAGCACATCATTGCTTTCATTAAAAAAAAATAAAATTGGCGGACCCTTTAATAAAAAAAAATAAAAAATAAAAAGGATTCTGCCTGCAAAAATGTCTAGTTATAAGCAAGTCAAGCATTGATCTGGTTATTTGTTATCTTTCTTCTTTTTTTCTTTTATTTTTCATTTTTTCTTTGTTTTTTTTTTTACACTCAAAGAAAAATTACTACATTCATTTACTTTTTAGTTTTGACTTGATTATTAAATGCTATTATAAATTTTTATTTAAATTTTAATATTTTTCAATTATTATATATTTTATTGCTAAATAATAAAAAATAGTAATGGTAATAGTAAATTGTTCATGAAAAAATGATTGAAGTTGTTTGCTTTATATTCCAATTAAAAATATAGGGCTTTTAAGGCTTTCATGTTATTTTAGTAATAGTAATAGTAATATTCTAAGGAAAATTAAGGCTTTTATGTTATTTTACTATTTATATAATCAATAAATAAGCTTAATGTATCTTTTGAAGAGTTTGTTAACACATGGAAAAGTCTCGAGATCACGTGGAAGAGCATTGGGTAGCACAATATTTTTTTATAAAATAAAAATTGATGGACCCTTTAATAAAAAAATAAAAAAATAAAAAAGGTTCGGGGCATGAGCATGCCTTGCTATAAGTGAGAGAGTTAAGCGTTGATGTGGTTATTTGTTATCTTTCTTCTTTTTTCCCTTGTTTTTCATTTTTTTTTATACTCAAAGAAACTTTTGCCACATTCATTTACTTTTACTTTTTAGTATTGATTTGATTATTAAATACTATTATAAATTTTTATTTGAATTTTAATATTTTTCAATTATTATATATCTTATTTGAAAATAATAATACTAATAGTAAATTGTTCATGAAAAAATAATTGAGGTTGTTTACTTTATATTCCAATTAAAAATATTTCGGTGGCTAAGAAAAAGAATAAAAAAGGTAAAAATTATCTTAATAAAAAAAATTAAATAACTATATTTTTATATTTTTAGGTTTAATAACAAAATATTAGAGAATTTTATGTAACCTATTTTTTTTTGTTACATTTAAGATTTGTGATAATATAAAATGATAGAATTTAGTTTAATTTCAAGGTTCAATTTTATATGTGAATCTAAAGTTATCGAGTCTAACATGCTATCAAATTTAAAAATTTTAAATTTAATTTAATTTTAAGGTTCAATTTTATATGTGAATCTAAAGTTATTGAGTCTAATATATTACCAAACTGAAAAATTTTAAATTTAATATGGTCAATAGATCCAAAGCAATTGAAAAACTTTTATATTTTTAATATTTTTTATATTTAAAAAAATTATTATTTATCTACCTTGCGAGATCTAAGTATGGTGTTGCCACCAAACCTAAAAGATTTGGATTTGGTATGACATAGTGTATAAAATTTATGGTTTTATTACATTTAAAATAATTAAAATATTTTTTTATAATTAAAAAAATTATAGTTTATAATGAATTACGTGCTGGTGAATATTTATTGCGAGAGACAAAAAAAAGAAAATCTGTTCGGTTCAAAAAAACCGTCGTTCAGTCCGGTCATTCACGCAGGAATATCGCCCGGGAATTTCGTTCCAGACTCCAAAAAACAGGACAGAGAGATGGTGTCCTCACACCATAAGTCAAGGCCTTGAAGCTCCATACATACAGTTTACCAATTGCATCTGCCTATGTGTCTCAGAGTTGTACTGTGCATCCACGGTTTGGCATTGAACTATAGCTGAGACCATCTTCTTTCTTCTTTTTTCTTAATTATACGGATACCCATCTTACTAAGGGATCAGTATGATTTTTCTCTCTTCGATTTTTGATGTGGGACACTTCAATTATTGCTGCTTCTTTTTCTTCTTCTTTTTCAATGCTCAAAGCACTAATGTACTAGTTTTCAAGTCACAAATGTGCAAAAGCAATTTTAAAGATTTTTTTTTAATTAATTTTTTTATGTTTAGATAGTTTTGATGTGTTGCATCAAAAATAAATTATTCCTTTAATATATTTTTATATAAAAAAATACTAAAAAAAATCACCGCTAAAACAATATTTATATAAATATTCTCCATTTGAGTGTATGGCAGTCGAAGCTTCTGTTTTTTTCCCTAGAAACTTGATTATAGAAGAGCAGACCTACTAATTATTCCTCAAGGGTTTTTGAAGGGAAAAAGGAGTCTATACCGCCGAACTGCGACTATTGCAGGGAAACGGGGTGTCATAACGGGGAGGAAGAACTTTGATGTTTACACCGGGGAAACCGCGAAAGCCTCTCCAAGCATTCTTTTGTCTGCACGTAACTGGCTTTTTGTTGATGAATTCAGTGACCTTTTCTAGCCAGCCATGATTGCAAATACTAGCTTTTTAAGTTTAAATTACATAACTTTAATTTGCCCCCATGATTCAAGAGGCAGTGATTCATTTATTGGACTGTTGATTTTAATCAACGTAATTCGTGAGTCAATTTACTTCGGTATTTTATTCCTAACAATTGATGAAATTCTAAAAATTCAAAAGGCCTAGAAACAGAGCTTTCAGATTACATAATCGATTCTAACAATCTCATATATTCTTTCTAGTAAAGATATAATAAAGTGTTTCCGTGTTCTCTAACTTCATGCACTCCTATTTTAGAGGAAGCATAGAATGGGATTTATTAAGAATTTGATTGTTAATGTACAAGCTGATATGAGAATAGTATTGATAATTAAATTAAAAAAAAAATATTAAACTCGTATATTTTGAAAAAATGAAACTCCAGCCACAACAACTACCTGTAAAACAGACTCGCTGTTGGAGGTAATCGGAAAACAGAGGATAGAAAGATGGCCCCTAGTAGGAAACAGAGGAAGGGCTTGCCACAAGTAGGGCGGAGTAAGATCTCATAAATCAATGATTCAAGATGGCGAGGGGGAACAAAATACTTCAATAACAATCATGTTATTAGAAGTTCCATTTCTCATACACATGATAGTATCACGAGGGAGATACAGCAGATGGTGACAGCAATAGATAAACTAAATGCCACTGTACTTCAACAAAAAAATGTGAGTTGTAGCAGCATTGGTGTACTAAAAACCAAAACTCTATTTCTCAACACTACAAACAAATGTTAAATGCGGAAAGGAGGGGGGAAAAAAAGGGAATACCATCAATGTCCTGATAACTATCCACGCTGACTCGATGTAGCAGAAGGCATTACTCCTGTAACAGCGAGTTAGGGCAAATAATCCAAAGCCCTGTAGTTCTGTCTAGCGAAGCCCTTTTGTGTACATTGAAGAAAACCAGCTAAAAGAGCTACAGCACACGTAAAATGAGATATGCTGCTAAGTAGAGATCATATAGTTTGAAATTTTGTGTTTTAACTTAATCTCACGCCAGCACCCTGCCTTGTCTTGATCATTCTTTTGAGTGTTGCTAGCCAGAAGTTACATTCATCCCACTCACTTGTGGTAAGAAGTACCTGTTCCACGCTTTGAAATGGAAAGAGTTAGCAGTGCTGATAACTCATTTCCTTATAAGTGTGAAAACATAAATAGCTCTTGACTAACACTTGCCTGGATTTGCAGAGCTGTGCTAAAATCATTCATGTCCAAAGCCTGGCACAGCTGAAAAAGCTTATCAGAAGCATTTTCTGATATATCCCCACTGTTGAGTTTAGCAAACAAGGCACCTATTTTCCTTGAATTATCTTCAATTTCACGCTTCCTGGCTGGATTTGCACGGGCACCTCCCAAAGCTTCTGATGTCTCTTTAAATAGTCTTGTCAATGTTGTAATGACTGGTCTGTGGCGAGCTGAAACAAATGCAAAACAAGATAAACTAGTAACACAACTGATAAATTGCGGTATACAGAAGTATATAACCACTGTTATGATCAAATGTTGGATGCCAAACTAGTGGCAATCCAGCAGATTGTTTATAACCAACATTTAAGTTTCAAATGATGATTTTTCACACATTTTACTTGTGATTTCTATGTTAAGACATCCAAGTGATGACTTTCACAAGAATTGATTACTAGAACTGCCCGCCAGACAGGAACTGCAGCCTGAATGTTGCTAGTACATGACAAAAAAATATTTTTTAACACAACCACAACTGATGTCAGAAAGACAACCCCAGTGCAAGCAGAAGTTTTCTAAGACTACTAGTAAATTAAAATCATTAACCAAAATTAATCTATTTAAGGGAAATCCAACTTTGTTTTGGTAATTACCAGGAACATTCGAGGTGTCGACTGTTTGCATGGTAGGCAGTGGAGCAGCAGGAACCACAGCTGGTTGCAATGATGCAGGCTGAGTAGGACTTGGCGGTTGCATTGAACCAATCCCAGGTCTTTGAACAACCCCTGAATGTACAGGCCTAAATCCCATTGGTGTTGGGCCAGGAGCAACCACTTGTGGCACTCTGTGGCCAGGAATTGCACTCGTCTGAGCTGTGATAGGTCCTTGTGAACCAGTTGGAGGTTGTGCAGGATTATAGGCAGGATTGGCAGTCCCCTAGAACAAGCAAGCAAAACTTTTAGTGCATCCTCAATAATTTACCAGTTAACACTAAATTGTAATCCACAGAAAATATACAGACAGGATATAACTGAGAGCCCAATGTGGGTTGATGATACTGTTCGGCATTTCTTAGCATGGGACCATTTGCAGGGACGAAAGGCCTCGTAGGCTGTTGAGAGACAGCAGCATGCGGTGGAGGTGGAGCAAAATTTTTCTGCAAGAAAAAAAGGTGAAGTAATGAGTGGTAGAAACTAGAAACAACCAGCACAAGTATTGATACACTGGCAACATCCAACCCAAAGAACAGAGGAAAAAAATACTCAAGATTCAATCAAGATCTATTACCAAACAATCTCTTCCTGAAAAAACTCAATTTGATGGCAACTCCTACAATCAACTATGTCTTAGCACATATAGGGTATCACCAAGTCAGGAAAAAGAAAGAGCCATGCATAAACATACAATCAAATACATCAATGCATGCAAGTGAACTACATAATGAGTTATCTTTTACATCAAAAAATCAAGATAAAGAAAACAGAATACCTTAGGTGCCTGTGGTGTAAGAGTTGGAACAAACATTTGGGGCAGTGGTGCAGGCTGATATGCCGGGGGCTGTGGTGAAGGCTGATAGGGAGGAGCACCAAATCCTCTTCCGTACAACGAGTCAATAGGTTGCTGATTATTTTCACTATATAGACTCCCAGGAACACTCTGGTTCATTTGTTGAGTAACTGCTCCCTAAAATAATAAACAAGCATTAAGTGGTCAACCACATGAGCTACACACCACATTCCCTACAAACAGCACTTAAAAACTACGATACATTAAAGGAATGAAAAGCCAGAATGTCCACCTGATAATAAGTATGAGGAGCATCAGCCACACCAAAACCAGGATGTTGGGCACCATAAAAAGATCCACCTTGCTGTTGGGTGTTCTCAAAAGCTAGAGTCTTAGCTTCTTTCTCTGCATCAGAAATTAATATCTTAAACTGTTACTCAGTTTGCAGATAGCATTGATAATGCCGTAAGTTCAGGCAATGAGGCAATGGGAGAAGTTATGCTGGACTGTATTAATACTCGTTTAAAAATTAGAAGACCTCCTTTCACCGCATCAACTGAAAAACACTTCTTTTACCACAATACACCAGAGTTATAACAGAGATGTCATATAATGACCTGAACATGACTAAACACCAGCAAAACACCTGACTCAACTTTAACCACACTGATTCAAGCAGATGAAGGTTTTCCCACAATCCATTGCTTCGTCAATTCGCTAAGAATGAACTACACCAAGGGGTAAGGGAAACCCTGCCCCACATGGAATGGTCAACGCTGAAAAAGAAAGGGGCAGAGCGGACTCATTAAGCTAACATATCAGGCAGCAACATCAAATCAAATCAAGTATTTTTACTGCCTGGTCTCTAAACTAAGTATTCAAGCATAAATTTCTCCCTTCATTTTTCTATTTCCTTTTTTCCCCTCATTTTATATGCTCATGTAAAAATAAATAGCACTACCAAAAATTATCAAAAGTAGATTCGGAAGATTGAAATTGTGTTTCAACAACCTTGATCAAGATAATATCCCTTATTCATGTAACTATGGTTGGAATAAACAGTAATGGATGATCTCTCAAGATCATAGTGCCAGGAACTTGAATGATAAACTACAATTAAGGATTGAGGACTGGAAGCATTATAACTCTTTTAAAGATTTTTCAAAAGAAAAGCATACCAGGTTCCATGGAGAGAGTAATACAGAGGAACTTGAATTTATAAACTACAATTAAGGATTGAGGACTGGAAGTGTTATATTTCTTTTAAAGATTTTTCAACAGAAAAACATACCAGGTTCCATGGAGAGAGCAATACGGTCTCTTATGATTGTAAGCTCAGGAGACAAATCATCAGACCCCAAAAGTTTCAAGTACTCCAGTGCTGTTGTTAAGAGGCCCTGACTCGCTAAAATTTCAGCATACTTCTCAACAAGCTTGCACAAAGAGGCGCTAAATTGCTTTTGACCACTTGCCAGAGCAAGGACGATGGTCTTCTCCATCAAATCCTAGCCAAACAAAGAATATAAATGAAAATTCCTTGATGAACGCATGAAATACCACAAAGTTCTACTTTGTTGTCAGCTAACCTGAAGAAGATCAATATATGTTTTCCCTTCACTCTCAGTGGACAGACTCCTTGACCAAATTTCAACTGTTTTGTCAATATTGCCAGCACATATATAACAAAGAGTTGCCGCCAAAGTATTACCAGCAGCTATTAATTTTGAAGCAAGTGAATTGCATAGCATACTCCATTCCTCACTTGGTGCGAACTGATTATCAAAATAATAGAAGTGAATCAATACGGAGAAACAACAGTGTCTTGCACATCTGTTTTAAGAAACACTACCATGTTAAGGTTCACATAAGTTTCACATGTAAGAATTGCAGAATCTAATATTTCATAATCAAAATAAATAGTACAGTCCAAAAATATAGATGCAAACGTAAGAACATGTGCACTTTTCTATGACTAAATGTACAAGCAGGAACCACTTCACGCACAGATATTTAATTTCACTACAAGAATAGAAAAAGCAAAACACAATCAACTATCGATCAACAGATAACAACAACAGGATATCTTGTAATGATCAACAAAACAAAAAAAAAAAAAACAATTTACAACTGAATTCCATCAGATATGACATGACATTCACTTCTTAGATTTGAGGATCTTACTGTACAAAGGAGTGCAAGAGTTTCTTTCCAGTATTTGAGAGGCCTGGTGCTTACAAGGGTCAATAGATCATTGTTCACCATTGCAGAAACAATCTGACAATGAAAATGGTTGACCGTGAGGTGACAACATCTAGCTGATTGATAATCAGGAAAAGCATATACCATTGCAATGAAGCTATGTACATCAGCAAAGACATTAATGACCTGGGTACATTAAAAAATAAAAAAATAGAAAAAAAGAAAGTTAAGCTACCTTCAAGTAAGGTGAAGGACTCAATTTAAGATATTGATCACGTGTATTCTCCCATAATGAAGTGCCACCAGCATGAGCAATAACTAAAGCATCAGCAATTTTATTTGCTGATATGCACTGTGCAACAGCCCCTTTGTAGTCTCCCACAACCAAAGCACATTGTATACTATCATCAAATGATGGGTCAGCACTCTCCTCCAATGTCTCTGGTTCTTGTGATATTTCTTCCGCAATAGGAGCAGAATTCCCAAGATCAAGATTATCACCAGACAGTGCCAAAGAAGCATCAGCTTTAGGACTTGGAAGGTTGTTAAAAAAGTCTTCCCCGTCATCAGCAGAGAAGATGGTGGCCTCTTTATTATTCTCGTATACCAATTTGTCAGCAGGTCTATCATCGAGTTGAATGGCATTTATTTCCTGGTTGAGACCATTCTCCTGTACAGCATCTTTTTCTTCAATGGGTACACTAAAACCGAGGTGGGCAAGCATCCTAGTCCTTGCTGTTCCATCTTCTTCAAACATCACCTTTAAGAAACCCCAAGTTTCTCGATCATCCTCTGATCTGCCAAGATGATTGATCACAAAACAATTGGTCAATTTATTTGAAGAGAAGGAGAGGCTCCAAAGAGAAAAGATTTTTTTATCTTGAGATTTTTAGGATACAGATGCGTACTCAGACTCTTGAGATTTTTTATCACATAAAGCCTTTAGCAAAGACTTCTCCCCATTTTGTATGGCACTTTCAAATTCAGATGATCGACTCACCAAACTGTCTTCGGTAACTAAGTTACGCAAAAAAACCTGAGAGAAACACTTTAAAAGAATAAGTAGAAAAGAAAAGTAGAAAATATAGAAGAAAGAGCAGCTTATCCAAAAGGGATACCTCGGAAGCACCAGCAAAATGTAAGTTGGGGCGAAATGATACAAGCTTTCCCCCAAAGCCAAAAGAAGCCCCAACAGGACACTCACACCATTTTGGAGCTCTTAGTTTTGCTGCATAAAATAGATGGCAGAATAAATGTTCTAAAACAAAACTTATAATAGAATATACAAGCATCATAGCATAAAGGAAAACATAAAGGTGTAAAGAAAAAAGATAGGAACATTATAAAACGGTTTGTCAGAGCATTCTTCAAAGTCCTGAAACTTGAATTTGCTTCCAGTGTACACTAAAATAATAATTCATCTCACTCTTTCATTAGATAATCACGTGTACACTATTTCAATCTCACAGACAAAAAAAAATGAAGATGCAAGGATAACCCAATCATCTTTTAATGTGGATCTATGGAATCACACATCTTGAGCAGAACAAAAATGATGGCACCATTTTAAACTGGCCTTAGCATAGTTGAAGCTTTATCCAAATCTTGGAACTAAAATCATGACTGGCTCACACAAAAACAATATTTTATGGCAGTCATCGTCCTAATAGAAAAAATTATATTGTATTATGGAAGGAAGAAGTTGGTGTTTTAACGAAATAAAATTGTTTATGTGCAATCCATTAGGCTCAAAGGGTGCATCCCAGCCATGATTCATAAGCATATTATTTTTTTATCAAAATCAAGTGAAATGCACTAAATCAACTTCTAAAGTTGATGGTATGATTATAAGTTCATGGTCCCAAATAATTACATGGAAAACAGATAATACATTCATGAGATCTCTTGTCTAATAAACTACACTACCTCTTCCAAAATCGCTGTCCCCAGCAGTATATCGACTGCAACCCTGCAAACAGAGATCCAAAACAGAACATCTCTATAATGGTAGTGAAAATAACAAATATATGCACGCACGCAGATTTTTTAGCATTCCATTATATAACCTACTCTTCTTAGCCATCACTGTACAGCTTCGACCCACTAACACCCATATGGTATTGTTTCTTTTTGTTTTTTCCTTCTTCTTTTTCAAGGGGTGACATGATTTTATCATGAGTACATTTTTCCCTTCCCTTACTCGTTAAATACTCGCCAGCAAGATGAAAAAACAAGATCAGTAGCAGCACAAAGCAGATGCTTACCTCAATGTTGTAAATGCCAACTTTTCCATCAAAAGATGATGCTGATATAACCCCAGGCATCCTGGGATACCAATGAACATCGAAGTTCCAGTTGGTGCCAGCTGGCAATTCACAGACAATCTGCTCCAAAATTAAACAATAAGCATCAACCAAGTGTAAGAAAAGAAAAGGAGGGTGAATGCTTGCAAGATAAAAGTAAGAAGATAAAAAATCAAATTAAAACCATCTCAAAGCTGCCAAAACTGAAACTAATACAACTAAGCCTGCAATGCTTCAGTTGTACAAGTTTTGAAGCAGGAATTTCCAGCCGAGTTTAAGGTTATGAATCAAATTTTTATACATAAAAAAGGGAGGGAGACCTCTAAGATACTCCCTTACCTCTGCAGTTACTGTATTCCAGCAGATTGTTTGATTATCTTTAGCGCAGGTTAGCAAATATGAGCTGTCATTGGGACACCATGACATTCCTATTACACCTGATGTAAGAAGACATTGGTCGGAAAAAATAATAAGCCAACAAAAAAAGTATCCAAATAAAATGTTGAAATTACTAAAAGTTTTAAAAGAACATAAATATTGAGCCTCTCGTGAGAATTAGCTCATGGAACACTGAAACTAGGATGAGGTAGATGCAGGATGAAGACTAAGAATATTTAATTAAATATTCCATAAATACAAACCTGGATCAGTAAGCATGCATAAAACAAAAACACTCACATTTTTACAGCACAATAAAAAGGATCATGGAATCCAGGCCAGAGATGATTTTTTTGACTCAGCATATCCTTTCACCTCCAATGTTATAAAGAATCATAAAATTAGACAAGCTGGAACACTGTTTCTAGTGAGCCTACAAGATTTTATACTACAAAACTAAAGGAGAATCTGAAACTGCTACAAATTACATGGAACCCATAAAAAATCTGCAAATTAAAACTCATGCTGAAACACAATCCAAGGTAGAGGAATTTCTACTCGAGCATTTTGTATGTTTTGGAAGGAAAAGGATCCCGGAGTCTTATGGAGGTGTGCTTTGTTCACTATAGTTAGGACATTGGATTATTTGGGCATGGCAAAGCTAACACATCATCAAAAACTATTCCCCCTCAAAACAGCATTGTGGGATAGGATGGTATTTCTAGCTTGTTTATGGTATTTCTGCTATGAATTTCTCTATGTTTATGTTTGTCTTCTAATAACCTAAGAAAAAAAATCATGTTGAAATACTATATATTGTGCCATACCTTTAGTGTGTCCCACATACTCCTTCACAGGTTCAATTATGTTTCGCATGTCCCAAAGCTGCAAGCAAACAGCATTGTGAACTAGGAAATTTAATGAAAGTTAATACTTGAAAAAAAAAATCTAGAAACAGTCAAGTGATTACCCGAAGAGAAGGAGACCCATCTTCATCCGATGCAACAACAAGCTGAGTGGCAACATCAGGATGCCACTGCAAAACAGAGCACCGCCTTCTAATTGAATCTCCAAAACTGTTTAGTAGAAGTCCAGAATCAGCTGAGACGGAATGATTTTTAACATGTGTGTGTGTGTGGTATTATTTAGAAAAAGAAAGCAGAAACTTACGAAATTGCTGGTTTCTGCTTCTTTAGGTCCCAAACCACTGCAAATGTATGAAATGGTCAGTCTTCCACACTGAAGGAAAATAACTAGGTCATCATCAATAACAGGTAAGCCCATTTTTCTATCTCACCTGTTATTCCATTGGAAGAAGTGGATGCTAATATATGTTGAACTCTGCAATTCCAGGAAACATACGAAATCTCTCCTTGAGAGGCAGAACCAGTACCCTGCACAAAGATCCCACCAGACCCAAAATGAATAAGGGGCAAAAAATCATTGAGTACCAATAGTGAGCAGGAAAGGGAGAGAAAAGGAGGTAAACAGAGGGGCTCTTGAGTCCCCACTGCTGCTAGTCCAAGAAAAAAACTACATAGAATTAGGCTTCCAGCAACAACTACAATCCATTTGAAACAATGGAACTTCAAAAATAAATAAGTAGATATTAATTCCAAGCTTTCTTAGATAAAGGGTGATATCAAATTCCTGGCCAACTCCAAGTCTAACTCCTATTAGAAAAGCAAGCATGGAACTATGAGAAACAGCTAGGAATGACAAAATGGGCCTAACAGATGATATCGAACTTGCCAGCATTTCCCTTTTCTTTACGAAAACACCCTACCTTACTAAATGGTGACACCCCTCATGTAAGCTACAAGTCAGCAGAGAGTATCCTAGGAAAGAAAAGAATAAAGGAAATGAATTCTTGCTACTATTTCCAGAATGACCCAGTTTGAATATTTCAAAGGAGACAAGAAATAAATCAAGGCACATGCTACATTGATTAACTATAATGCTTTTACACTCAGTTTCAGTATCATATTTCTGAAGATCTGTTATATTATTATGATGCCATCGATTAAAATCCAACTATACATGAATCAGGCAACACAGGATAACACCTCTCACATTAATGTACCCTATGACCATTAAATTTAAGGTCACGCAAAGTGAAACTGTTTACATGCCATCGCTTTACATCTGTTGTGATGGACATAAAAAGAGTGCTCAAATTCCTCCTTTACTTACCACAATAATATCTCTATTCTATTCTCCACGGTTTTCCTTAGCTTTAATCACTTTGACTAAATCTTGAGACAAAAAGAATTGCAAGGAGAATATTCACAGCATGAATAGCTAAACACCCTCAAATGAGATTCCAGCCAGAGGCAATCCACAACACATATGGCCACACCATCTGAGCCAAGTCCAAATACATATTAAAAAACCGGGGATAATTCTCAAGCTAAAACTGACATTGTCCAGAAGAATTTCTATTCAGGAGCTTCCTTCAGAGTTTATGACAGGAGCTTAATTGTAATTATGATATGATGCATGCAAAGCTCATGACAGAATGCAGAGCTAGTGCAACAGTGCAGGTAACAATGCCAGACAAACACGAAGCAATTTTGGGGGTTTTTCCTATATTATGAGATTACAGCAGCATTACAAATTATCAATATGAAAATTTACCATCCAAGATTGTGTAGTGCTTGTATAATTTAAGGTTGTTTTGGACTCAGGAGGTGTTTAGGTAGAAATAAACCTTGGTTTACTTCATCTCAGTCCTTATCCAATCACTTAGAAGCTTTTAATTATTGAACTTGATTTTTTAGATTATGAAAATTTACAAGGCATGTTGCCTACACTTATGGGTAAGCAAGCATAAAGTAACAAATGATTGAATGCGTTTCAGTAAAACTAAACCAGTTGTCACATAGTGTAAGTCCTCGGTTTATCTTTCCAAAGTATTCTTGAAACACTAAAAAACTTCTGCATATATTTTTCTAAGAAAATTGCTATATCTGGATGGAAGGAAAATGAAGACTAAAGTGTTACGCAGTTAATATATCCCTCCTTGATCATAAAAGCTCCTTATAGTTGGTTAGATGGTGAAGAGTAGATTTTTAAAAAAGTATAAAATATGAAAAAAAATCCCAGCATTGGGAGATGGAGGAGATCACAAGGTTCATTTTCAAACACAAGATAATAAATTATACACCAATTGCCCCATATCTTGTTTCAGGATTCATTACTAGGTTGGAGGAGGCTGGGAAGTAATTACAAATGCCATATGCCTCTAGTCCCATCCTTCTACTTTACAGTAAGCTCCTGAATTAGATTCAAGGGATTAAAGCTCCAATGGCCCCATGTTCAATCCCATCAAATCTTCATAACAATACCAACAAAACAATCTTCTCAAACCACTTTGTAACCAAATTAATCAAGACCTGTAACTTTTCAGAGGTACCATCACCTCATTAACAGATTCTCCTACTATTCTTCCCCTTCTAATAATCCAATAACCAAAAAAAGTATCATATTTTCTGTCCTATGTCAAAAACTTTCAGCAAGGATCCCATATCAAAGCAACCCCACAGCCTAAACTAAGTGTTCCCTTGTTTTCCATAGTACATAAAATAAGAAAATACAAAATTTCAACCTAAACACCAGCCTAGCTCTACACAATAAATTCACATAAACTTTAATTTTGTTCACTAAGGAAACCACACTGGAGAAGTGTTCCTGATTGCAATGGGTTTCCTCAATTACTCATAAGAAACCACCAAACAAGAGGAGCTAAGCAACAGCTGGAGCTGCTGGGCAACAAAAAAAGCTTAATGTATACATGAAAGGATTATTACAAAACAAAAAGGATCAAAAATAATTCAAAACACCTCCTTATATGTATATCTAGCAGTTAGAGCACATCACAATAAATTTCTTCTTCATCAGTGAGAGTTCAATTCAGGGAATATGGCAATCCAGAGACAAAGTGCAAGCACAAAGAAACTTTAAAATGGTAAAGTTTCAAATGTAGCAAACCTTGAGAGGTGGAAAATGAGAAGGTTCTGCAGGTGCAGCCAAATCCCAAATGCAGATTTCACCATCATCAGCGCCAGATGCAAGTAAGTTAGGGGTGATGGAATTAAATTCAAGGCCACGAACCTGAAACATAAGGCAAAAGCAACAGGCATAAAGTCTGGCCATCGGTCTAAACTACAAGAGTGTCAGCAAATAAAAAGGTTTTAATGAAAGAATAAACTTACAGGCCCTTTGTGACGTGATAGATGACCAACAAGAGCACTTTCACTTGCCTCAGAACTGCGAACAAAATTAGAATATAAAATAAGCGCTACATCAAACAAAAGACAGAATTTAGACAAGATTTACAGTGTGGATTTCTATTACATTTTTAACACAAAAAAATAATATTTCATGAACTGCATGCAGAGAAGAATTATAGTACTTAAAAGCAAGAAAATGGGAAACTTCAAAATCCACAAAAGCTATCCATCTACATCTGTCCAGCAACCCGTTAGCAATATTAAAATGTCAACCCTCCACTTTTGTAGATTTCCAACTTGACAGGGAACTCAAACTTCTAGGCACAGTTAAAACAACTAAAAGATCAAGGCACAAAAAAACAGAAAAGAAATGTGAAAAACCCTCATTTAAAATTTTATAATAAAAAATCAAATGAAAAATGAAAAAACAATCACCCTCTAAACAGCAATTCCAATAAGCAATTAAAATTCCTCGCCAAGAAGTTCCACTATATAAACTATGAACCTCAACTCAAAATCGAGGTTTCATCAAAATTCAATGTGGAAGCATATCAATTGCACAGCATACAATGTACATATCAGATTCGTGCCAACAAGAATTTCCCACATGCCACATAAACCTCTACATCCCAACATGAAGAACCCCAAGCAAAACTTAAATCAAGTTAGAGAATTCCCTGAGATACCAATTTTACCGTTTTAAATCAGAACACAAGCTTACAAAACCGAGTTCTCATCTCTCTATATTCCCGACTCTTAAACAGACAACTCCGATCAAAACATTTCCGTCCAATCCAAATTACATTCAATGTAAAACCAATCCACGCAAAAACAAAACTACCTAATTTGCATCAGATCTATACTTCCCAGAAATCCTATCGTCCACTCACAAATTTCACCTAAAATTCATCCCAATTAGCAAACCAATCTCAATCAAATTCAAATGGATGATACATAAAGCAAAATTCTAAAAATACCGGATCAGGGACAAGGGATTCAAAATGTCGATATTGCCATCAACAAGGCCACCAGCAATAAGTCCAAGACCATATGTATCAGAGCCGGATCCATTCCTGCCCCATGCGAGACGATTAAATCTCTCAGAACTTTGACACTCACCAACAACAGGGAGATCATGATCTTCCGATTGGAAATCAAGCTTAAAGATCTCAAGAGTCGCAGACGAGCTAAATGACAGATCCACCGCCCCCGCCATCGTCCCCGCCGCCATGTAAGGCGAGTCCGGGGCTAACGCCACCGACGCCGATCTATTCACGGACTTAATGGCCGCCATAATCCCCTCCTATCAATCTAAGTAACTACAAAATCTTCAATCGATAATTGGATCTGATAAATAAAGAAATGAGAGAATTCGATATAGGTTAAAAAAATTTAGGGTTCGATCTGGATTTGAGAGTTAATTTTTCCCTATATAGACGTTACACACTTGGCTCCGCTCTCTCGTTCTCTGCGTTCGTTTGTGCGTGAGGAGCGAGTGATGTTTTTTGTTGTGTAGATTTTTTATTTATTTTTTTTTCGAATTTTTCCGGGTATCCGAAAGAGGAAGGCCTTTATAGGCCACGCTCCTCTATCGTGACTGGTTGGACGTTGTGCGCTGTAGAGGTTGTACCCGGGGAGAAAGTGTGAGGAATGGAGGTCTTTTTGTCTGGAAGAGACGTCATCTCTGTCACTTATCCAATTGCATGGTGACACGTGTAGTATGTTTTATTTTTTTGCTGGAAAAAAACCGGTATGACGTGGGCTGATGGAAAGAGCCGGTGGATTTTCATTCGAGGCTTCTATTTTGGTCCAGTGATATTGATGGGTGATATAACGTCATGAATCGGACCGCCTGAAAGAATCCTATTTGAGCCCAGGTACCCATTTGATTAACAGCCTAACATCTTTTCCGGTACCCGTAACTTTATTTTCCTTACGTAAGAAAAAAACTAAATATCGACTCGCGGACGGGTTCGGGCAGGTCAAGATAACATCTCGCCTCTCCAATTTTCATACCCGCTGTTTGCAGCAAGAGTCATTCTTGCATTATGTTATCAATTGTTTTTTATTTAAAAATATATTAATATAATATTTTTTATTTTTAAAAAATTATTTTTAATATTAACACATGATATAATTTAAAAATATCTGAAAATATAATTTAAAACAAAAGAATTCTTAATTTCTTGTAAAAATATTTTTCAGCTGTAAAAATAAACATGATGCTGAGTTATTTAAGAACGGAGGCACGCTTGCTGTGTGCTGCATCCCTAATCAAGAGGGTTCAAATTCGAAATGACAAGCATGTGTTGCTTTCATTTATTTAGTCACCGTTTGGTTTTACAATGCAAGAGTGTTTTTTTGTAAAAAATTAGATTTTTTTAATTTATTTTTTATTTTTTTATATTATTTTAGTGTGCTGAAATAAAAAATATTTTAAAAAAAATATTATTTTAAAACTAAAAAATTACTTTGAAAAATAAAATTTACCCCAATATTATTTATAAGATAAAACACTTCAAATTATTTATTAATAAATAATTATGTTGCAATTCGAGTGAGATCACTTTAATTATTTAGTAAACTATTATTACGTTATTTCAATTAAAATCATTATTATTAAAAATATAATTTCAATTGATTGTTTTTTAAATTAAACATTATTTTTCACAAAAGTAAAATAATTTCTCAAAAAATTACTTCTTTCATTCAAAAAACCATAAAAATCACTAAAAGAATATAAGTAGAGAAAAAATAATCAAAATAGTAAACAATATTTTATTTTTATTTTTACGTAAATGGAACTACTAAATAATTTAGTTATAATCCATGAAAGCAATGAGGTAATATAATTTAATAAAATAATTGAGGTTAATTAATTTTAAAAATATTTAAATATTATCAAATGTTATTTAATTAATTAATATGTATAAAATAAAAATAATTAAAGTTAGTTGAATTTTAAATATTTTTAAAAATACCTTTATGAAAATCACTTGCTCCTGTAAAGAGTAAATATTTATGATTAACTTTTTTTTCTTACTTCAATGCAAAAGCAACAAGAGTTAAAAATAAAGTCGTGTTAAAATTCAACCTAAAAGTTGACTTAGAATAAATTAAGAGTTATAAGTTTAAAAAAAATTAACCTGTCTTAATTCAAGTTAAAATAAAAAAAAATATACAATATATTAAAAAATCAATATTTCATTGTTTTTTTAATTGTTCACCGAAACTAGGACCATTATAATTTGAAACAGTATAATAATATAAACGTTATTGCCAAAAATATCTTGCTAAGCATGCAACTGGATGTATAATTGTCTTTTTCATTGGATATATTTAGCATTAAAAGAATAATTTAAGATAAAATAGTTTGTTTATGTTTTTCGAGTTATACTATAGATACTAATCAGCCCATCTGAGTGCATAATTTTAACATTGGAATTATGAGCTTTTTTTGTCTTTTCTAAAAATGAACAGTAAAGATATATACCATGGATGGAGGGAAAATATATGAATGCGTTGAGGGCTTCGTCATCTTTTCATTTTATAGGAACAGTTCAAATACCCTTGGATTTCAATTGCATGTAGAGATATTTTCATCATTTTGTGTCGTTGCCCTACCTAAACACCTTAGTATAGCAGTAGGCACTAAAGGCATACCAAGGTTGCCAAACCTCAAGCATCAGGGCATGATATGGTTGTCAGGTCCTAAATATTAGAAAATGGCATGGCTGCTAAACCTCAGGCACTCGAGTTGGACACAATTATCAAATTTAGTGCCTTGAATCTAGAAAAGTTATCAAACTCAACACTATAAATATAATAGAGGTGTCATACCCATGTTAATTGGAGCTGGTAGAGAATGTTATACCTAAATTTTTTAGCTTTAGTATCAGTAGATCCAAGTAACATAGATCTAACAAGGGCATTAAAAAATTTTGATATTATTATTATTATTAAAAAATATATTATTATTATTGAAGAAAAAACATATATTTGATTTAAATAGTAAAACTAAAAACTATAAGAACTTGGATCAAACATGTTTAATGTTATTATAAATATTATTATTTTCATTGTTATTCATATTATTAATATGATTATTAATAAATTTTAAAAAAAATTATTACTATTGAAAAAACCATGAATTTGATTTGAAGGATAAAATTAAAAATCATTACTATTATTAAAAAATATTATTGTTGTTGTTGTTGATGTTGTTGTTGTCAATATTATTTATATAATTATTAATAAATTTTTTTAAAAATATAGTATTACTATTAAAAAAATAGTAATAAGAACACATATAGATTTGGTTCTATCACATCCTAAGAGCCAAGGTTTGACATGGGTACTATACCCAAGTATATGGATCTAACAGGGGATGTAATACCTAAGAACTTTGAGCTATCACCAATAAATTTGAATTATTTGAGTTTGACAAGGACACTAGACCTTAGGAACATGGGTGTGGCACGGTTGAACCCTAGGAGCTAAGGGCTAATGGAGGTGTCAAATCCAGGTTACTTGGGTTGGAAAGGAGATGTCATATCAAAAGAACATGATTATTATTATTATTAATTTTTTTAAAAAATATTATTACTTTAGAACTTGGGTAAGATTTAATATTATTATTTTCATTATTATTAATATTAAAAAAACTATATATTTGATTTGAAGGGTAATATTGTTGTTAATATTATTGTTAATATTATTATTATCATTATTATTAAATTTGAAAAAATATATTATTACTATTAAAAAATAGTAATTAGGTCACATCAAAAGTTTCTTTAGTCTGATATTTTAGTTAGGTTTAAAGCTTTTAAATCTAACATGATTGTTAAACCCAAATTACTGAAGTTTGATATGACCATTAGACCCACTTTTCTGGGGTTTATAATGACTATCAAACCCAATAGGTTTAAAATATTCTCTGTATTCTAATATTGTTTTAAAAAAATTATATTAACCCGCTGTAAAACATAAACTAATAAACTAGTAATTGAATAAGAAGAGGCTCTTTGTTTGAGCAAAACCCAACTTTGATATAAAATTATATAAAAAAGATCTAAAGATATGTTCGGGCTCACTAACTAGAAAAAAAAGTAATTTTAAGATTTAAATTAAAAAAGATGTTTTTTTAACATGACATAAAAAAATATAATATAAACTTGAATTAAAAAATAATAAAATTATAAGTAATTTTTTAATTAATTTTATATTGACAATCCCAATCAAAAAATTAAATTACATTAAAATTTGATAAAGTAAATCAATAATATTATAATTAGTGAATGATTTAAATAAAATGAGAGAGATAGATAATATGAATCAATAAATGAATGACATGGAGAAATAAAAAATCTCAAAACAAAACTTTTTAATATAAAGGAATTACTAAATGGTAGGAAGTACACATTAACTTGATGACAACTTGGTTGTTCCTATCATAATAAGTCATAATAGACCATTTTTGGGTTGCAAACTAATAAGTTTAAACTAGTAATTAACTAAAATAAATTCAGTAATGAAATAAACCCCTAAACAATAATACGCTAGGAAAAATTCAAATTAATTTTAATTATTTAAAATTAATTAAATGGTTAAAATAGAATAATAAAAAAGTTTTCATGTTAAAATTTCTTCATATACTCCCAATCTCTAATTTTTGAATATTCTTGGCAGATTTGAATTCTGATTTCAAACAAGTTGTTCTTTCTTGTTTAGATGAATTACTGACCCTATAACATATAGTTGAAAAGCTTTAGATGTCTAGTTTCTAACCTAACTTTAATCACAACAAAATTCCAATGGTAGTTCTAGATATATCTTAAATAGTACATGAACATCTAGTTTGACATATTTAACAAGATGCATCTACTAACTTTGATCGTGCAAAATATTTTGTTGTTGAACTCTATTTTACTTAAAAATTTACCACAATATATTTTCATGTGTTTCAGCTCTATCCAATATATGGTTTGAAAAATATGTATAATCTTACAAAACTAATTAGTAGACATTTTAAGATCAAATTTGAACCAGACTTAATTCATATAATAAATTTATAAAATCATACTAGGCTTATCTATTTTACATAAGTTAAGCATGCTTTTATTAATTTTCTAGTTTTAATCTAATTTTGCATGTTAAATATATATTAACTCATAAAATTATATAATTTTATGCATAAACTCATGATTTTAACAATAATTAGAACCTCCCTCCCTCCCTGTATACAATATGTCGTTGTTGACAAAAAAATCAACCGATCATATATTGCTTCAAAAGTAATTAGTACTTAAAAATGTATTTTTACCAAGGTTTTATGTCATTATTTTGCACTTGAAGTATCACTAACTCCTTAACTAAAGTATATTTTATAATAACATATCTACTAATATTTTTATCAAAGTTTATTAATATCTTGTTTAAGAGGTATTGAACAAATATATAAATTTAATAAGAGTTTGTTTATCCAGATAGATTAATGGAAGTTGAATGATAAATACCTTGCTTTATGGAATTTACACATTGTTTTCTTAACACTTTAATTACTAGGAACTAGTAATAATCATTGGGGGGTGATTAGTACTTGAAAGTGTATTTTTATCAAGATTTTATATCATTATTTTGCATTTGAAGTATCACTAACTCTTTAATTAAAACATATTTTATAATAACATATCTAATAATATAAGATACCTTTAATTTATGGTAAATATTTATTTTAAATATAGGTCTATTACATAAATGAAAGGATTGATTGATAAGTTTAAGAACTAAAATTGAAAGGACAAAGAGATGGTCAAACTTAGAAAAGAGATGTCAATGCAGTTTAAATCAGAATATTATTTGGTAATTGGGTTATATTTGGAGCTTTAGATCTCAAATTTGGATCTATTTTATATAAATGAAAAGGTAAGACATAGGCCTACAACTTTCATATAAAGCCCAAGATTTAATAAGGATATTTTCAAGTCTAAATTGTAGCAACAATGAAGAAATTCAAATTTGTCCTGCAACCCGAATGTTGTTCAGTGTTTAACCTATATCTGGAGTTCTAGAAGTCCATCTAAATGACCTTTATTTTTTTTCTAGAAAGTTAAGATAATTTTCTACAACTATCATGTTTTCAAATGATTCCAATTCTAATATTATCAATGACGTTTTGGGTAGACAAAAAAAGATAAGGATTGTCACCAAGTCAAGAGTTGACCACCCACTCATCAATTAGTCATCAAATCAATAGTTTCCAATTGTGACTTATAAAATGAGGCATTTGCTATGCATTTAGACATCTTAGTCTCTAGATCAAGATCATATTCTTGCTTTTTCTTTTTGTATTGTTTAAGTTTTGCTTTTGTTAATATCAAGTTTATACCTTTCATTTCTTTTCCATTACTTAGTTAACTTTTATCTTACTTATGTTCTTATTTTGTTTGTTTATTTTTATTTCTTTCATTATCTTTAGCTAAGTTTATTATGTTAATGTGAAAAAGTATAGTATAAACTTAATATGGATTTTAATGTTTGATACTAATATGTTTAGTATTTGTTATCTTGTTTACTCTTTAATACTTTGCTTATTAAATGACTAATCTAGATTTATGTTGTATAACATTTGGTACATCAAATGTTTAACACTTTCATAGCTCATACTGTATAGTATAACTGACACCTGAGCTATGAAAGAAACTTGATTTGTTGTTAACATAAGTTATAATCATGAATGTCTGACGAGATTTACACAAATTAACATTAATCGAATAAGATCACTAATGTAATTATGTTAATAATTTATAATATGATTGGAACCTTCTTTGTGTGTGGTTTCCAATTAAATAATAAGAGTTTATACTATACTTGTTTGATATACCATTAGTAGATCCTCTAATCTTGATATTTGTTGATATCATTTTTTAATCATTACATTAATTTTCTATTTTGAAGTTCTCATTAAGTTTTTCTTCTTTATTATTGTTGTTGTTGTATTATTATTATCTATAATTTATACAATTAACTTCCTTGTGGTTCGATCTTGGTCTTGCTGGGTTATTTATTACTTCGACACTCCTGTATTTGAAAAAAAATCAATCTTTTGATTGTATCAAAAAGCATATATCTATTTTGGATCAATTTTTTGGCAACTTTACTCTAAAGACATACACAAACTTTTCAATCAAAAACCTTAGGGTTTCTCGTATGATTGTTAGCTTTCTACAGTCTATGGTTTTTTGGACTCATCTTTTTTGGTATATTTTCAATAGTTTTCAATCATTCAAAATTTATTTTTAATTTTTGTTTAGTTTTTTTTATTAGGATTGAAGAGAAATAAAAAGGAATCAAGTCATTGATCAAGATAGAAAAATATTTCATAAATTTAGTTGGGTTTTGACCAAATTTATTTTAATTATTAAATTTATAAGTCAACTCAAGTTTTTAATCAGATTAATTTAAATTATTTTTTTAATTTATATCGGTCTAGATTTTAAATTATTATTTAAGTTTTAAATCAAGTTTTAAAACCTAAATATCTATAGATAAATTGGGCAAGTAAACATATTAAAACATAGCTCTACAACCTTGTATTATTTAGAAATTGATTTTAAATTTTTTTAAAATAGATTAAAATAATTTTTTATTTTTTAAAATCCATTTCTATGTTAACATATTAAAAAAATTTAAAATTATATAAAAATAATTAATTTAATTTTTTTATGTATAAACAGACTCAAAGAGACTAATGGTGTATGTTTCAAATTAAATTTCAGCAATTAAATATTAAGGTATGTATATTAAATCTTGAAAAATTACTTTTCTTTCTATTACTATCGATTTATTTTTTCCGAAACAAAAAATAACGTGCGGTAAAGTCACCTGAAATTTCACCTAATGGTAAATAAAAATAATGACATGTCAGTGGAGTTAGTACTGTTAAAAGACTTCTAGTGTCAGCCAATCATTTCTCGAAGTAGAAATCACTCAATAGTAGACGTAGTCCACACACCGAACCCCAAGAAAGCCCAAACCTTCAGCTAACCGCCACCAAAACCACCACCACTACTACCATAACGGCCACCAACACCACCATATTAATTAAAAACCATCGAATTGTTTGTTTCTCCAAACACAGATAGGAAAAACAAGAAGATGTACAGCGATGTGTCAAGCTGCAATACTTACAACTATGGCGACGCCTTGTATTGGGACGCCCGTTATGTCCAAGAGGCTGAGAGCTTCGATTGGTACCAGCGCTACGCTTCTCTTCGCCCCTTTGTTCGTCGCTATATCCCCACTTCCTCTCGTGTCCTCATGGTTGGCTGTGGCAATGCCCGTAATTATCCCTTTCTTTATCTTTCCTTTAAGCCTTGTTCTTGTTAGTATTACTTTTCGGCATGATTCTTGTTTTTTCTTCTTTATACCGAAATTATTGGACTCGGGCACTGATTATTTTCTTTTGTTTCTTTAAAAGAATTGAAGTTTTGTTTTGAATTAGCTCTGTGTTGTTCCATTTTTTTGTCGGCTGAACTGGAACGCTATTTTGGTAGAAGAAGAAAAAATGTGAGAAATAAAAGAAGTTGTATTCATTAAAGGTTGCATGTACTGTTAATCTTGATGATATTCATGCCTATTGTTTCTTCCAACTGTAAAATTGGAAAAATTTCATCGCATGGGCATCTCTTAACAAATGAACCTGACCTCTGTTAAAGAAAATGGAGTGTTCCGATCGCTGTATATTTTGAGACATACACACATGTATGCATGCGTGTGTGTATTCGATTACGCATCTGATGGGATTGTTTTGCGTTGTAGTTATGTCGGAGGACATGGTTGATGATGGATATGAAAACATAATGAACGTTGATATCTCGTCAGTGGCCATTGACCTAATGAGAAGAAAATACGAGCATATGCCTCAGCTCAACTGTATCCTTTTAGAAGAATTTATGTAACTTCTTATGTGGAATTAACTTTGCCTTTTTTTTAATGAAATACCTCAACTACTTTGTGAGCTTCCTTTATGATTTGTGTATAATAGACATGGAAATGGATGTTAGAGATATGAGCTTCTTCCCAGATGAGTCTTTTGATGCTGTCATCGACAAGGGTATAATCCCCCCACATTTCATTAGATTTTGTTTTTTAATTCTTCTGGGTCTTCAATTAATTTAACGGTTTCTATGTCAAACTTTTTTCTTCCTGTTCAATGTCATCCTCTTGGATGCATGGCTTATCAATCCTCAATCCAGGGACTCTTGATTCTTTAATGGTATGGTGCAGATCTGAATGCTCTTCTTTTCTTAGTCCTAAGGCGTTTAGAATCACTATTTCCTTATGCTGATCTTTTGTACAATTGTATGTGTAGTGTGGTGGTGATGCTCCTATTAGTGCTGCCAGAATGTTAGGGGAAGTAAGCAGGTTGTATTATGCATAAGTTTTATTTCTCATGGTGTATGTTTGTATGTGTACTTACACATTATAATTGCAACAATCTTCACTAAATTTGTTTTGCCTTTTGTTATTGTAGGCTTCTTAAACCCGGGGGAATTTATATGTTGGTAACCACATACCTTAATGGAAGTTTATATTCTTGTATTCGATTCATTATTTACCATATGCTTCTGGAAATTCTTAAAAATAATGTGCTATTTAAAATTTTTCATCTACAGATAACCTATGGTGATCCTAAAGTAAGGATGCCACATTTGACCCGGTCCATTTACAGTTGGGAAATTGTATTGTATGCGATACGTAAGTGTTTTTTGCTTTCCTCCTTGTGCTTTACAGAATATTTTCACTGCCCTCATTGGTTTCATATGTTGAAGTGCTATTCATTGAGCCTGGGTCAGAAATTGATATTTTCAACTTGTGAACCCAGGCTTGATTTTAAAAGTTCAAAATCATTATTATGATCCATTTATGTGTTGCTACAATTTTTCTTTTAAAAAACACAACATTTATTCATTCTGCAATCCAATCTCTCCATATATGATTGTTATAAACTAAAACTATTGGTTAAAAGTGTCCATTTTAAGTGAAATCCATAGCAGACAAAAAAAACACTAAGAAGTCGTTGAATAAACAAATAATAAATAAAGATAAGATTAAAGTAGTTAAAAAAGTATAGAAAATGGGATAAAGGACAAGTCATATTCTAAGTCAGCATCTATGGTCTTCATTGTCGTAACTGCGAGTTAGACTCTGATTATTAGCTCTGAGGCTTGATACCTCATAACTTTTGACAATTTTAAATCAGCTGTTCACAGCAGCGAAGCTAGGCTTTTTATATATTTAATTGTCCTCATGGTTGATTTGTAGTCAAATAAATTGCCATTTTGGTAGCTTATGTGAATAATTTGGCTAAAGATTGGATATATAGTCGTGATCACAAGTGTACAGTGTCTTGAGGAACTTTAAACAGGGATTGAGCATGTCTCCTCCCATGCACAAAGGATTCTGTTTGTTTATAGAATGCTTCTTTCTTGTGAAATAAAGAATCAGCTTTTGTCTGGGGAATAGATTGTTGCAGGCTGCATGCAGTGCTTAAAATTGTCCTTATATAGTATAAGCTGGTAGTTCTTGAAGGAACTTGAGATTGACTTTCAATGGCTATGATAAACTTCGTAATTGGGGAATTTTTGGCCAATTACTATTATCTGAGTATGTTAATTAATGCACAAATGTAAAAATTACTCATGTGAGGACTTCTAAAGATTGACTCCTCTATTTTCTTTCTTAAAGCATCAATGGAAGTTTCATGTAAGGCATATACAATTGGTAGCATTATTCTGTGAAGTTACCAATTATGTTATTGAAGATGGAGCACTGAGGCAGTGAGTCAGCTCATGGCTAACTTGCAGCCAGCTTGCGATCTCCTCCAAACTGATAGTATGGAATCAATTTTAGGTTGGTCTAACCATTTGAGCATTTTTTAATGTGTATTACTCCTGTGATACTAACAGGAAAATAAACCAGCATACAACTGTAGGTACCTGCTCATTATATTCCATGGTGTAATGAACAAAGCATTTCTTAATGTGTATTGCTCCTATGATACTAACTGGAAAATAAACCAGCATACAACTGTAGGTACGTGTTCATTATATTCCATGGTGTAATGAACAACATAAATAGGAATTGTCTTTTGAAACAGAAGAGGCATTTTCCTTCTTGTTTGAGATATTCATTTGAAAGTTCAATCTTTTTGAAGCAATGCGTCATGGTATAAAATTCATATCACAATAACTCTTATGATCCCCATTCAAGTGTCATATGTGCACAAGGAATGTGCTGGCATTTTCTTTTCAGGAGCATTTTTTTTGTATCTTTGATTGATGCATATCTGTTTTCAGTCCTCTGATTTCTATTGTAAGATGCATTTGAGTTCTGAATCCTAATTTTTCATCGACTTCATGATCCTGTTGTGAGCTTCTCAACAGTAAATTACCGAGTTCGATAAAAGGAGCTAAAATTTTCTCTTGCCCTTTCCCATGTGTTTTCAGCTAGACCAGGTTTTAAAAAACCAGCAGGTAGTTCATCAAACTCACATTTGGAACCAGTTCCCATTACCGAGACGGGCTTACTTCCAGCAGATTTTGTTTTGGACGATCCAGATTCTCACTTTATATATGCGTGTAAAAAGATGGATGAAACAACAGACCCGAGTAATATATCCTCCCATCCATTGATTGCTGATGCTTCATAGGACAAAGTTACATTCAAGAGCTAATGTTCTCTGTGTATGATTAATGTTGATTCTACCATAAGGACTAATCATTGCTGTCCTTTTTGAGTTTTTGTTTCAAAATAGAGATTCTGTTGTTACTTCCCCTTGACATTTAAACTTAGCTGCTGGTTGGGCAAATCAATGAAAGGGTTGGACGATATCTCAATACGGGAGAAAAGCCAGTGAAATAGGCACTTTTGTAGAAGTGTAATCTGGTTTCTAGCTCAAAACTTATTTGTTTGACATGAATTTCGTTGCAAAACTTGTTTGGAGTTGCATCTCTTGGTTCCCTCTATAATGTTAAGGTGTCTTCTTCGAATGAACCCGCTGCCAGCACCAGTCATGTTTCTCTTTGCCACCTCGTAGGTTACCGATTTTATACTAGTGGCATCATGCAAAGTTTACCTCGTGTCTTAATTTTTCCTAACCGACTCCTGTTGCTGTTTATCTGACCTGCTTCGAATAGCAACGAGAATACTGGTGTAGTCGGAGAAGAACTGTTGATGTCGTCTTGTAGATATGTTTATAGTTAAAGAATCTCCAGTTTAATGTTAACAAGGATAGAAAAAGAGGTTGCCTTCAAGTACTAGAGTTTGTAAAATGGCATCGAACTTCTGATGTAGATAAGCTTGTTCTTATGTTAGGTTTCTTACTTTCTTGATAGATGAAATGGACTCGTTTATTTTTTCCTGAAGAAATTCAAACAATTCATATATATATATATATTTTAAGGATTTCACAAATAGGATACTGAGGGGAGCTAAGTCTTAGTTATTACTATAAATAAATAAATTTTAGTTGATGATGGAAGAGGTTGGGATAGAAATAATCCTACCTATATATACAGTCTGCGAATTGGGAAAGAAATAATAATAATAATAATAATAATAAGGAAAAAAAAAGAAAAAAAAAGGAGACTCCCGGACATGAGATTGGAACCTGTAAAGAGGAGAGATCCCAACTTCCTAAATAGAATCTGTCAAATTTAACGGAGTAACAGTAACAATAAAATGCATACAACTGTTCAATGCGACAGGTAACTTACGACGTTGTCCTTTGAAGAAAATTTGGGGTGTCTTCGTTCCGAGGGTGATGTCATTTTTTTCTAAGGCAATTGGTCATTAAAAATTATCAGGGATTATTTTTATCTTTTTATTTTTTTAACAGTATAATTACTTATTTACTCCCATACTAGGAAGAAAATTGAATTGCTGGTTAAGGATATTTATGCCTTTTAGTTTGTTTTGTAAAATTATAAAAGAATCTTTCTACCTTTAGAATCAGAAAAAAAAATAAAAAATAAAAAAAGAATCTAGGGGTAATTTTTGTTTACACCAAAATTATGAAAGGTGTTTTGGATTTTTTATTCTAAATAATTATTTTTTAAATTAAAAAGTAGCAATACCTACCTTTTAAGTGTTGATATATAAAAGACGCCTCATGTTTTTTTATGACACCAGCAGAGCTTTTTAGTGGCCGAATCTATCATTTCATTGTGTTTGGAAGTGACATCTTGTTCTCTTTCTCGTAGTGTAGTATGTGATGGTGGTTGATGGACAATATATCATCCATGGTTATTTTTTATTTTTCTTCCTTTTATTCTCTCTCTCTCAACAAAAGTGCATGTCAATACTCTTTTCTTTTTATTTTTTAATTTTAGTTCTTATATTTTTTATTGAGAATTTTTTTTGATATTTTCAATTTAGTCTTTAAATTACAATATGTCATATATTATTGTTTTTGATTTGATCTTTATTTTTTTTTCTTTGTTTTTTTTGTTAAAGTTTTGTTGTTTTCAATTTGATCCTTCAATGAAAGTTTATGTTGTTTTATTTTTTTAATTTAGCTCTTATTTTTTTATTTTATTTTTGTTTTTGTTAAAGTTTTTTCTTTTTAATTTATTTCTTCAATGTTAATTTTTTTATGCCCTCTATTTTTTTTATTTTAATTTTCACCATCATTCTTTTAATTATGGTTTTTTGTATTATAATTTTTTTTCTTGGTTTTATCTTTTATTGTTTGATCTATTGTGGATTAGATTTCATATTTTTTTTATTTGTCATGTTTCCGATCTAATGACATATGTTATGAGTTTTAAAAGTTGATGTGTTTATGATTCTTTTTTTTTTCATTTTTTTAACAATTTTATAACAATGCATTGTTTTTTTTTTAAAAAAAGAATTTGTTTTGTGGTTATCTTTAATTTCTTTTCTATTGGTTTTTTCTGGTCTCATGGTCTAGGCCATGAGTTTTCCAAACCTTTTTTGAATAAAGGTTTTTTTTTTTATAAAAAAATTTATGTTTAATTTGTGAATATAAATATGCTTTATTTTATGAAAAAATAATATTTATTTTGAAATAATATTTTATTATGTCTGGCCATGTATATCCTTTTCTTTTTTTATTTTATTCATCTAATTTCATATGTGTTGTCGCACCCGACATTGCAACAACCTTAAAAATTTTAAAAAAAAAATAAATATCTGACATCTTGTTTTTAGAGAGGAAAAAGGATCTGGTTTAAAGAGTCGTCATCTAATATTATAATTATTGGGAACCCTAACTGTCCAACAAAGATTTCATGGTACAAGACTGTTATGTAAAATATAAGATACCATCACTACTAAAATGTCATACATGAGATAGGTTACATTATTGGTTTTATTTTAAATTGCTAAGGATTTGTTATATTATACTTTTGATGGTATACCTATAATATTCACGATTTTAGTGCTAGTGAATATTCAACTATAAATACTTCAAACTCTAGTATTGTTAAATATTATGAAAAAGTATAATATTCCTAACTTTGATATCAATAAATATTGGGATTTTGAATAAATTTTAATTTTAGTGTTTCAACTTATAATTGTGACATTAATGAAAATTGAGAGTATTTTTAATTATGATATTAGTGAATACAAATATTCATGATTCTAATGATGAGTTATTAATAAGTAAAAGTAAAATTTGAATTGAAAGTAAAACATATATTTTATTAATTGTTTTTGAAAAAAATCAGATATACATTACAAACTAGATTTAAATTTCATAGTATATAATAGATATTACCAATAAATTGATGACTTTCATCTTTTAATTTAATTAAAATCATATCTTTTTCTTTGATGATAACTTTTAAATTTGTAAATGTGATATTATCTCTAATTGCTTCACCAAGTTCTGTAAATTTATCTTTATTTTCATACATGTAGTTTCTAGGCTCTATTATCCAGGTATCATATATTCTGGTTATTTATTTATTTATTTATTTTTAATCATACCTTCTGTCCCTTTTTCGAGAACTCCTTTTGGTCTCTTGAGCTTAACTCAGTAACTTAAAAACAGCAGCGCTCATAAAATTTATAACATAAACAAGATATAAATATCTTAAATTACATAAATAACCGATTGGAGTACGTTAGGGGATTTGCTGTTGTCAAATGAGCCAAGCAAACAACTATACGTACGTTCACTTGTTGAGGCAAGTTAGAGAGACTGAAGATGAAGAAACCAGCCATCCTTTTCTTGATTTATGGTGTCATAACAATTTCTTCTATACTGATCACCCCTGTTCAAGGTACATATATCTTGTTCTCAAGAAATTAGAAATGGAACGTCTTTTTTTCTCCTTTAAGTTTTCCTCGTTCTAAAGAAAATTTGTCATGGTAACGAAGTAAAAGAAGACTCAGATTAATGATTGCAGACCTGGGTTTTCTATGAGATGCAGGGCGAATAAATTATTGGTGCGGTATGAGCAGGACATTCTCCGGAGACTGCAAACAAGATGGTGCTCTACAGTGCAAAGCTGATTTTGCAGCCACGTTTAGCATATTCAGTTCCCCAAAAGACTGCAGATGCGAGTCTTTGGCGGGCTCTGATCAACGATCATGCAATTGTAGGATTCTTTGCATGTAAGCTAATTATGCCAAGAAAATTAATCAATTCGTTTAGGTGTCCTAATATCATCATCCAAGGATGATATATAAGTGCAGTTTGACTTGATTATAATTTTTGGGTTAAATTTTGGTTAAATAGAGGAGCTTAACCCCCAAGATTTCTGAATTAGTGTTGTTTGAGCTCTAAAATCATCCAAATCGTCTCATATTTTGATGCTGTTAATATTGTAACTATTTTAAGGTTTTATTTTTTTAAAATTAAAATAAATATTTAAGTTAATTTAGATATACCTCCATTAGACGATTATATAAGTCAGTGTTTATCATAAAACTTGAATTTAAAACTATTAAAAAAACAAATATCTTGATTTAAAATTCTCATCACTGGATCATCTACTAAATGGTTAGATTAATACAATTTTTTTAAAATAATAAAAATTACTTTTTATTTTATAAAAATAACATATTATCCTAGAAAAATAACATACCTTCCCCGTACATTGTTTTCTTCTTCTTCAAATAAAAAAATAAAAATTACAAAGTGCTTTAGTTCAGAAGATAAGGGAAGGTTCAACATGGGCTTGGGGCTATGAAGATGCTGACAGTCAGACTCGCTATATCGGTTCCAAGAGCTTCAACATCCCATGTTGTCACTTCGAGGGGGTGTGGGTTGATATATTATGAAGGGCCCTACTAACTGCAACGGTTTAAGGGCAGGAACAGATGGAAAGTGGTCTTTGGAATCAAATTGAATCCGAAATATTCAACGGGAAGCACTGGCAAACAAGAGTTTAATTCCTCCAGAAAACTCCCAAAAAGATGACACGCAACACTGACAATTATCGGGAGAAGCTTCTCTGCAGGACTTGGCTGGATATATCATGGTGTAACTGAACGAAATATCAAGTATGGATTATATTTGGGTTTGCTACTTAATTAACGATCGTATGATTGAGGTTTTTTAGAATTATGAGTTTAAGTTTTTTTTTGAAATTATAAGTTTTAAAATTATTAAAAATTTATATAATTATTAATTTTAATATTATAAAATTAATTGAGGTAGGGTATAAATAGGTAAATATTCACAATAATAACAATAATATTAGAAAATAATATAAATTATATCCTAAGATTATATCTAACAGTTTAAGTTATTAAGTTGAGATGATTCTTTAATATAATATCAGAATTTTAATGATTAAGCGGTCATGAATTTAAATCTTATTATCTATATTTACTTGATAAAAAATCAAACATAAAATAATATAAACCTGTACTTTTATTTAAGGGAATGCATTAAAAAATAATATAAATTATATTTTGAAAACTTCTCTAATAATTTAAATTTTTAGAGTAAAATAATTTTTAACAATAATAATAATAATAAAACATATTACAAGGAGTAACAACTTTGAACGCCATGTCATAGACTACTAGTTACATGACACGTGCGATGTTGCGGGTTAATTTACTTTATATAAAAAATATTAAAAAAATTAAGATTTAAAAGTATTAGGTTTTTCTACAAAGTTATATCCAAGAATCTTGGGTTTGACTATAATATCTGACTTAAAAGTAATATTAATAATAATATTAAACTTGCATTATCCAAGTTTAAGTGGTTTTGATTGCAATACCAGATATAATAACATTGGATATAGGTCTGACTATAAAATCATGTCATAAAAGTGTGATAATTAAATAAATTAATTAAAAAAATTAACAGAAATAAAAAACTAATGAGAAAAAAAATAAAAAAATCAGAATCAATTGAGTTAACTCACCAAATTAAGTTAACCTGTCAAACTTGGGATTCTTGCCATGAAAATATGATAATTAAATAGAAAAAAAGATTTAATATTGATGAGCTAATTTTTTTAAAAAAAGATTAATTAAAAAGAAAAAAGCAAAGAGAAAAATGCCTACATAAAGGAAAAAACTAAAAAGAAAAAAATCTGAATCAACTGTGTTAAACCATCAAACTCGCAATTTATATCATGAAAATCTGATAACTAAATAAAAAAACTTTAATATTAAAAACTATAGAAAAAAAATTAAAGATATAAGCTTTTTCATTGTAGATTGCACCATGCTATTCATAGTAAAAGGTTTTAAAAAAAAAGGAAAAAAAATAAAAGCATACATTATGGGTTAATTTGTTTTTTGGATAAAAAATATAAAAAAAATATTAAGATATAAGTGTGTTAGGTCTTTCTACAAATATATACCCAAAAGCTTTAGGTCTAGCTGCAACATTTGACCCAATAATACTATTTATAATATTAATAATAATATTAAACTTATAAGACTTAAGTTTAGGTGAGCCTTACTGCAATATTAGATCCTGGAGTGTTAGATGTTGATTTGATTATAAGTTCATGTTATAAAAATATGATAATTAAATAAACTAATTAAAAAAAGAAAAAAAACCAATAGGAAGAAAAAACTAATGAAGAAAAAAATTAATCTGAATTAACTGGATTAACCAGTCAAACTTGGATTTGCGTCATGAAAGTTTGATAACTAAATAGAATAAAATAATTAATGTGTTTACCTAAAATTAATTGAATTAATCCGTCAAATCAAGTTAACCTATCAAGCCTGAGATACGCGTTGTGAAAGTATGATAATTAAATAAAAAAATTTAACATTAACAAATTAAACTAAATAAAAAAAATTAATTAAAAAGAAAAAAATTTGGGTCAACTTATTAAATTAGACTAACTTATCAAATCTGAGATCCAATAAAAAAAATTTATTAAAAGAAAAACAACAAAAAAAATTAAAAAAACAAACAATTTAGCATTTATAATATAATATAATAATAATTATAATATAATAATTATAATAATATAATATATTAAAGATGAGAAAGTGATTATAATATAATATAATAATTATAATAATATAATATATTAAAAATAAAAAATTAAAGGGCCTTTTAGTATATTGTTAATTAATATATGCCATAAGATTTTTTATACTGTTTAATAAGCACTCTCTTTCAACCTCATGTCGTGTCTCACTTGCGAGGATAGGACTGAGAACGGCAAAGAATATCTTCCATCCAGTCCACGAGTTATATAACAGTGGAGCAAATTTGGTGTTTTCGCAATGGTGGTATTCAAACCATAACCACATTCCAAACGCAACCGAAGGGAATGGCCGCCCCAACGGTGTTGCTATCGTCCTTTAGCCGCCGTCGTCTCTCTGGAATTCTGACAATTGGAATAGAAAGTTAAAACTTGAAGACTACATGCTAAAAGCACGATAGGAACAATCCATTAGAATTTTTGGGTGAAACAAAAATTTCTCAAACCTTTTAATTATAAATTTTGCTTAATTAAGTTAATAAAATATAATAAATGAGATGTGGTCAGTGTAGAGATATAAGAGAGACCAAGTAAAATGAAGAAAATATTGTAAAAAAATTTTAAAGGTGAGAAAATTATATACTTTCTTTCCTAAACACAACCCCCCGTGCGTGTATTTTTGTAATAACTCATTTCTAAATTATTCTTTAAAATTTATATTTTTTTTATAANTAAACACAACCCCCCGTGCGTGTATTTTTGTAATAACTCATTTCTAAATTATTCTTTAAAATTTATATTTTTTTATAAAAAATTAAAAATCAAAAGTAATAATAACAAGAATACCAATAACTTGACAAAAATTAGACGAGAAAGGACCCAAGTATATGTAGAAGAATCAAAATAAAATTTTGGATGAAATTTAAAGTCTAATCATACCCTATTATATCTAAGACTATATAGATAATGTAGATTCAAGGCTAAATTATATAATTTTTAGATAGATCTGCATAAAAATCAAATCTAGAGATATAATTAGATTTTTAACAGACTAATTTGATTTAATTAAGTTTAAGAATTAATTTAGGTCCTATTAAACCATTTAATTAGGTGCAAGGATTTAATTATAATTTTAATGAGTCAAATTAATTTTATTGAGAACTTAATTGATGAAAGATTAAGTTTGAAAACTTGATTTAAGCTTAATTGAGAAAATTAAAATTTTAGAGGATCACACTTAATTTTTTTTTAAAATTAATTGATTGAAATTAGGGGTAAAATCACAAAAAAAATAAAAAATTAGGGTCAATTAGGAGTTAATTGAAAAAATTCATAGCCAATTTTTTTAGAAAAAAAGGGCTAAACTTCAGAGACTTAATTCAGTAGAAGACAAGAGTGAAATTGAAAAAAAATAAAAGTTTAATAGATAATTGAGGATCAATTTGTATATATTTAAAACCAATGATCACAATGAAAAAGCGTTGAAATTCAGGGTTAATATTAAAGTTCAGCCAAAACAAATAAAATTATATAAAATTTAAAATTAGGAATCAATTAGGGATGCATTTAAAAGAAATGAAAAGTCGAGAGACTAGATTGAATTTTGATCAAATTTCTAAATTAAAACCCTAAAAGTTAAAACAATGTCATTTTATTTAAATGAAATGTCATGTTTTGACCAAAATAACATTACTTTGACCAAACAATAACAAAAAAAAGCCAAACAATAAGTTGTTTGGTTACTGTTTATTATCTTTCACTTTTCTTTTGGAAAAACTGTTTAGATGATTACCTTTTCAAAGCATTTAATGTTTTATCTCTCAATTAACCTATCTCTCAATTAACCTAGACAAACACTATACCGATGGTTTGACATTGTACTATACCTAGTACAATCCTTACAAGTTGGTTACGTATAACAGTCGCTCCAAAAAAATCAACTAGACTATCATTTTTGCTGCCATTTTCACAAACCATGATGATACATTGGAATTAATATTTAGGATTCTTCGTTCTTGAATCAAAGTCCAAGATTGATTCTCAATAAAGACAAAACACTCTTTTTCCACTTTCTATAAATAAAAGATGAATTTCAGGCATTAAATAATAAAAAATCTGATATCAAAGTTGGAGAAAAATAACCTCCCCTTGAATTCCACATTTTCTTTTCTTTACTAGTTTTCTTCCATTTCTTCCACCATGCTATAAAATATTTTTATTAGTAGTGTCATCTAGGCCACTAGAGAAAAATGCACCATTTAAATAAACAATTATATTAATTGATTTTTCAAAAGTTGATTTCTCCACACTTTTATTTTTATAAACCATTTAGAATAAAAAAAAAAACAATTCAATTCAGTAAAGCTAAAATCTCATTTGTCGTTGCCAACAAAGTTTTGACCAAATTTTCTTTCAAGTTTGCTAGGTAATAAATTTACAATATCCATAACAACAATCAAGCAAATAAAATAATATTTTTTAGAAAAAATAAATAAAGTGGAAAGAACTAGACAAACAAATGCAACCAAGATTTTTCTTTTTTTTTCTTTTTTAATATCAAATTAGAAACTAATTGAAATAATAAAAATAATTAGAGCTAAAAGTATAAATAAGAAAAAAGTAAGAATTTAGAAGAAGATCGAGACTTTAGCACACAATAGCACTATCCTTAAAGAGAAAACACTCCCTTAGTGTAAAGATAATTTTACATATAATACGTTTCTCTCTCATGATACAACAATTTGTTAGAATTTTTGGATGCAACAAAAGTTCTCCAAATCTTTTAATCATCATTTTTGCTTACTTGACTTAATAAAGTATAAAAATGAACTTTGATAAAAATGGATATATATATATATATATATATATATGATTACAAAAATTTCTAAGAGTGAGAAGATTGTATACTTTTCATCATAATCACATGACATATATTTATATACTACATAAGATATTAGTTACCAAATATATTTAAAATAAATAAATTTAATTAATTTAATCATAAAAGCTAAGTTAATAAAATTTATTAATTATTTAATAAAGTTATCAATTATAAAATATATTTAAATATTAAAATATATTAAATTAGTTTAATGATAATGACTAGGTAAATAAAATTTATTAATTACTAAAGACACGATCATTAATTAAAATTTTAAAAATGACAACCCATTATTTTTTTTCCTAATTTATGTGGTTTACGTCTATGTTGTTGTAACTAAAGCCTCGTTTGTTTGATAGAAAGTTGTTTTCTGAAAAGCACTTTTCAAAATTTTCTATGTTTATTTAT
>SRLM01000287.1:1398612-1452665 GCA_015708895.1 Populus ilicifolia | reverse complement strand
ATTTTATTTAAAATAATTTATGAAATGATAATTATTATTATTTTAATATCTTCATTTTTTAATTTTTTTATTCTTTAGAGTGTTAATTGAATCCAATCACTCGTATCGTCATATTGCTAATTAGGAACACAAAAGGCATAACATGATTGTTGTGGCTTGGGAAAAAAAAAGAAAAAAGGAAAAATTATTGTTACAGCCTCCATGTAATTTTGAAGAATTCATTGTATCGTATCTGTTTATTTCATTAAATACAAACATTATTTTTTTTTTATTTGCAATTAAAATCCTTCATGGATCTCATTTACATGTCAATTTCAAGCATTTAAGCTCGATATTTTTGTCCCCGCGTCTTGAGTCTGAATTTGTAAAATATCAAGTACGGCAATGATTACATAATAATATAAATTTCATGTTCTGATCCAGGGGCATTGCTGACTTTGTAGTGAGCTTTTTGCAAGTACAAAACTCCCCAGCAGCTCTTGAGGTGGTGGACGCAGGTGATTTCTTTTTTCTTATAGCGTTATGGAAGTAACAAAAGGAGATATCATGGAAAGTAACCCATGTTTGCCTCTCGTTTTATTTCTTAGTGTTTCATGTTCTATTGCCCAAATCGAAGCTGGCATGAGGCAAAGTGAAGCACTTGGCCATCTCTACAAGGCCAAGTTGGGGGGAAATTCTAACGTTGACAGTGCTCTTTTTCAAGCAATCGAACATGTAGATATATCCAAGTTTCATCATCAGGAGGGGTTAAAGGAGAAAGATAGAATAGAGAGCTTGCCTGGACAGCCAAAAGTAGAGTTCTCGCAATATGGTGGTTATGTTACTGTTGATAAATCCGCTGGACGAGCACTGTATTATTACTTTGTTGATGCTCAACATTCTAAAGAGTCTTCGCCTCTTCTTCTCTGGCTCAATGGAGGTACTTACTTCTATCTCATCCTCTGGTATTTCCTTTCCCGTTCAATGTTTTTATTTTTCCCCGATTTAATTCAACATTGCTTTGTACTATTTAAACAAGTTGAAGTTTTTGATGTTCTTTTGCTCCCTCGTTTTCTGTTTGTTCTTCCTTTCTCTCGATACATTTATTTAGGGGTTAATGCCATATACTTCCTTCTCGATTATCACCAGAATTTAAACCCTGAGTATAAAACTTATTATTTTATCCTGTATAATCCCTTATCTTGTGGTAGATAACTTGTCTTTTGATTTCCGTATCAGAAAGCTTTTCTGTAAACATCGTCTCACCGCAAACCAAAAAACCACCAAATATATATTAGTTTGCACTCTACTCCACAGTGACTTCATGAGATTTAATGTCAACTTCTGATGTGTTTAGTTACTATATATTTGCTAAGATCTTTTATACAGATGCCTCCCTCTTTCTCTGTTTGTCGCTACAACAAAGAATGCTTGAACCGCCAAACTTTTCCTTCGCAATAGTCAGCAAAATCATCATCTTAGTAATCTTCAGGAAGAATTACTTCAATATTTTAATATTAGAGGATAGGTGATCACATACCGTCAATTTATTTATTCATTTAATTGAGTCACATCTTGTACGATGAATTTTGACACCTTCGCGAGGCAATTTATGTTGGGGAATCTGACCGGTGATGTATTGATATTTGCTCATAGGAGGCCAAACATACTGACACAATATTTTACGTGATTCGGCAAATCGCCTACATCCACAAGAGAAGTCAATATATTTAGAGATAGATAAAGAATAAAAACATATACATGGAGGAGGAGGATTATACCCTCTCATACTCAACTCTCAGCTCTTCTTGCTGCACTTGCAGCTGCTGCAATGGCAGCAAGGCTGCTGCTATTGCAGCTCTCTCCTCCTCTCTAGTCTCTTCATATTTTCACAATTCTCTTCACTCACATTTTGCTCTCTAACATATGTCTCTATTTATAGGCATTCATGAAGGCTCTTCTTCAATAAAGGTGGCTGCCAACTCCAGCTCTTCTTCAACAATGGTGGCTGCCAACCTTTGATATCTTGGATGAGTGCACATGGTTGGTGCAATAGTCAATGGTTGTTGCACATTAATGACAACTAACCTAACAATCACCCCCTTTGCCATTCATATAGGACAACTGTCCTCTTGCTTCTTCAACACAAACTTTCCATTTTGAGAGCGTTTGTGGCCAAGTTTACAGGTACTTGTCAAACCTTTCAATCATTAGAGTAACCTAAGCACACCTTTTCTCACATAAAAAGGATCATTATAACCCACATCACATCTGAATAGTGTTAACGCTTGTCTCTGGAAAAACATTCCCCTTCAACCATGCTCGGTCCGAAATGATTCATCAAGCCTCACATCAAGGCTTATAACACCCCCTCAAATGGATATTTCAAGTGCGACAGTCATTATTTGAGTATCTCAATATGATCACAAGCTTACCATTCTTTCAAGAGTTTACACATCTAGGAGTTGCGTCTGCCCTTTATTCCACCCTAAGAACCACGCCTTACTTCTCCATAAGTCTCCTACTCTTAGTCTTAAAAGTCTAGGTAGCTTTTTACCTTTAACTATGGGGGCAGCCCATAAAAGGTTGATCCATATTTGTCTTCATACTCTAAGTATTACAATGCCATTACCGAGCTCACCACCTTGACAAGAGTCAACTTGTTCCTGGAACCTGTGCATGCCCTCTGCTCCTTCATAGCAGCCGCGTCTTAATGCTCCACAAGTCATCCACTTATTGTCCAAGGCAAATGTCTTCTAACTCATTAATCTTTAGCATGGGGGCAATATCCATGAAAGTCAATCTTGCATTAGTCTCCATACTCATCATAGCCATTTCATTGGCTATCCATCTATCCACTCATACTTAACCATCACTTTGGCTATAGGGCGTTCTGAATTGGGCTCCTTTCATGGCCCTCACACCTTCTCTTGAGGTGTTTTCACTCATCATCATGCGACGATCTAATCATGGGCTCATCTCATAGCCCTCACACCTTCTCTTTAAGGTGTCTTCGCCTTTCATAGGCAGTTGCATCCTCCTTTAGCTGAGATACTTCAAAGTGGCTCCATAAATTCTCTACCACAATGTGGACTATGAGAGAGATCATTGCCACTAATTATATAGAAAGAAAAAGTTGCGGTATACGCCTCACAATCCTCCATCTCGATTTCTATGTTTGGAGCTTTTACGCCTTTCTGCTTAACAGCTCCACTCACACCAACTTCCTTTGGTGTTTTCACCTTTCATCATAGGCGGTTGCCTTTTATCACAGGCGTTTGCACCCCCTCAATTAGGTACATCTACAACATCTCATCTTTTCATCCTTGCATGCATTGAAAGATCCTTACTTGTTGCCTTTATCAAGAGCACAAGAGACTTCTTGTTGTATAACTTCTCATAGTCTCTGCTCTAAGCTTCATCTGGGAACTCTTTTTTTTCTTGTACCTACTGTCTCATTATAGTACCTTGTTGGATCCTTCAGGTACTCCTACACAATCTCCGTGTGTCCTCGTGCATTTTTTGTTCTCCAGATTTCTCCCTATTCCTTATTTATCTTTGATAGCAGCTCATCCTGTCACAACATTTAACCAAGTCAAAAAAGGATGTCAATCTTCATCTTCTTGATGTATTTCTCTACCATTATCAGGGTTTTCACCAATTCTCCCCTCGAGAAATTACAATCACCAAATCTAACTTTCTTGGAGAAATCACCACTCCATCAAATCCTTAATCATACAGAACCTATCTGTTTCTTTGTGTCGTCATCCTGCTAGTCTTCAACAGTTTCATAACAAACTATCACATATACAAAAATAGTACCATATGGATAATCCTTCCACTAAGCAAGTTCCCAGGAAAGATTGGAGGGGTCACACCGGCCCTGCTTAAAACTCAATCTCCTAGACAGAACTTCTTAAGCCATATCTATCCATCATACTGTCTTTTCGTATATATAACCATTTGCTAGCTTTGTCGCGGATTTTCTTTACAAGTGGTCTGGGGTATCCTTGTTTTATACTTGATTTCTCAACATCTGGCGAGACTACTAGTGCTAAGATTTGTCAAGATTAGTCTTCATCAAATTTCATTCTCCACCTCAAAATTGTCCACATGATTGGGTGTCCAGAGTGTCCCAATTTTGCCTTCCCTCAAGGCAATTAAAATTCCCACATAACAATTCAACACATGTAATTGGGCAAACATATGTGATTTCTTCTTCTTCTTCTTCATCTCCATCGACCACCATGATGACCATCAGATGCTTCCTGATCGGGCAATCTCTCTTTAATAATTCATCATTGCTATTTCTGATCTCAATCTCAATGATATGACCATACCATTGCATCCAAAATGATCAAATTAGCTGGAAACAAGTCTAAAATCATCCAAATCGCACTTCAGATGGCTAAGATCTCATCAAAACAATTTTCACCTGATCAGTGGTCCAGATTCAATCTCAGATCCGATTGCACGTAGACTCCGCTACACAAAATCTTGTCCCTCAGCTCGCTGCTCGGCTCTGCTCCAACTTAACTTGGCTCGGCTCGACTCGGCTCGCAGCTGGTGACGTGGCAGTAGGGCCCACTTTGCTGACGTAGGTGCTGACATGTCATGCCACCTGTGCATGCTGATGAAATTATGATGTCATGATGACATTATCATCATCCGGATCTCACGTGTGGGTCGGATCTTCTGGTATTCAAGTTGGGTCAGCCCATCCGGGCGAAGAAGACACGTGTGACATGTGGCGCACGTCTGCGCGCGTGGGCAATCACCCCACGACGCGTGACAGCGCGTGCGGCAGATTTCAATGTTAGATTTTGATGCATTTTTCACCAGTGGCTTCGTTGCTTCCTCCTCTACACAGTGGTATGGTCAAAACACAATTTTGACAACTTTTATTTTTAAGCAAAATCAAACACCACATTAAACCATGTGCTCTAATACCAATTGTTGGGGAATCCGACAGGTGATGTACTGATATTTGCTTATAGGAGGCCAAGCGCACTGACACAATATTTTACGTGGTTCGGCAAATCGCCTACATCCACGAGAGAAGTCAATATATTTAGAGATAGAAAAAGAATAAAAACATATACATAGAGGAGGAGGATTACACCCTCTCATACTCAACTCTCAGCTCTTATTGCTGCACTTGCAGCTGCTGTAATGGCAGCAAGGCTGCTGCCATTGCAACTCTCTCTTCCTCTCTAGTCTCTTCACATTTTCACAATTCTCTTCACTCATATTTTGCTCTCTAACATATACCTCTATTTATAGGCATTCATGGAGGCTCTTCTTCAACAAAGGTGGCTGCCAACTCCAGCTCTTCTTCAACAACGGTGGTTGCCAACCTTTGATATCTTGGATGAGTGCACATAGTTGGTGTAATAGTCAATGGTTGTTGCACATTAATGGCAACTAACCTAACAATTTATTGCGTAAACCAAAATTTAATCCATAAATAACTTTACATTTCTTTTTCATAATCATTCAATTGGTAGGATGAAATTAAAAAAATATATATTAAGATAACACTGATTAATGGACCCTGATTATTTTCTTAATATTTATGCAAACAAAAAAATCAGTATTAATGGAATACTGCAGATAATTCTTTATTTTGCTTCTCTTGATCTTTATGATAACGTTTGGTTACTACTCCAAATATAAAAGATAAAAAAACATGAATGAGCATGTTTTAGTGTGTGTGTGTGTAAAGAGAGAGTTTGATGTCTGTTTGTATAGCGCCAGCAACTTCCATTGGGGGAGGAAAGAGAGAGTATCAGTTTGAAGTACATTCCTAATGGACACAGGGACTTCCTCCATCAAAACAACTTCATTTTCCAAACAACTTAATAAGAGTTCTAACACAAGAACTCCCTCTATTGTAGGCCCTGGTTGTTCATCTCTGGCATACGGTGCAATGCAAGAACTTGGACCATTTCGAGTATATAGTGATGGTAAAAAACTTTATAAAAACAGATACTCATGGAATTACGGTATAAGTTTTAAACTTTTTTAAATGAGTGTTAATTTATTACTACTTACATGACATGTGTAAATTAAAGTGACAAATAATTGGTTTTCTTTTCCAGCTGTAAATGTTTTGTTTTTTGAATCTCCTGCGGGATGTTAGGTTGGTTGCCATTTCATGTGCAACAAATGGATGACACCAACCATTGACTATTGATAGCCACCATTGTTGAATGAGCTAGAGTTGGTGGCCACCATTGTTGAATGAGTTAGAGTTGGTAGCCATCATTGTTGACAACAAACCAAGAATAGCTTCCATGAATGCCTATAAATAAAGGCATATGTAAGAGAGCAAAATGAGAGATGTAGTAGAGCCAAAGATGTGAGAAATATAGGAGAGAGTGTGCTGCCAAGGGCAGCAAGCAGTAGCTGCCATTGCAGCACTGTAAAGAGAGAAATAGAGTGAGGTTGAGAGTTGCTACAAGAGGGGATGATTCCTCCTCCTCTATTATTGTAAATCTTGTTCTCTCCCTACATAATACAATGACTTCTCCCGTGGATGTAGGCGATTTTTCCGAACCACGTTAAATATTGTGTCAGTGTGCTTGGCCTTCTATGAGCAAATATCAGTACATCACCGGTCGGATTCCCCAACAATTGGTATTAGAGCACATGGTTTAACGTGATGTTTGATTTTGCTCAAAAATGAAAGTTGTCAAAATTATGTTTTCACCATACCATTGTATAAAGGAGGAAGAGACGAAGCCACTGGTGAAAACCGCGTCGAAATCGGACGTCGGAAACCGTCGCACGTGCCGGGGGGGTGGCTGTCCACGTCATCAGCCACGTTAGCAGTTTTGCACAGTCATCAGACACGTCACCTGACATATCAGCACTCTGACAAGTCAAACCGTCATGCCATCATACACATCATCGGCCACGTCAACCATGCCACGTCAGCACTAGTCAGCACCACGTCATCGTTGTGGGTCCCGCGGCCACGTCACCAGCGCCGAGCCGAGCCGAGCCGAGCTGAGGGACAGGATTCTGTATGGCGGACTCTACGTGCAACCGGATTTGAGATTGAATCTGGACCACTCATCAGGCGAAAATTGTTTTGATACACTTGTAAGGATTACGGACACCACATATCTCCATATTGGTATGATATTGTCCACTTTGGGCTTAAGCCCTCATGGATTTGTTCTTGGGCTATACCCAAAAGGCCTCATACCAATGAAGATATTTGTCCATCCTTATATACCCTTGATCCTTCCCATTTCTAACTAATGTGGGACTTTGGTCGCATACCCAACACGGGAGTGGGGTTTTCATACTCGAACACAACATCAGATTACGAGAAAAGTGGAGACAAGAGAACAGCTGAAGATAATTATGTGTTCTTAGTGAACTGGCTGGAGAGGTTTTCTGAGTATAAAGATAGAGAATTCTACATATCAAGTGAAAGCTATGCAGGACATTATGTGCCTGAACTTGCTCACACTATTCTATACCATAACAAGAAGGCTAAGAAGACCATTATCAATCTCAAAGGAATTATTGTACGTGCATTTCGCTTTCAATCCGTCGGTAAATTATATATTTGGAAAAATATAAGCATGTGACTAATCAATTTGGTTCTATTTCTACCATTCAATTTGAATTTAACATAAGTAGGTTGCCAACTTGTAAACAGCTAGTATTTTCTTTTAATAATTACAATATGATTGGAACTAGTGACTTGCACATGTTAGGCATGATGGCATCATTGGGTTTATGCAAAGCAAAACTAGGTAGATGTGGACAGGTCGGGGTGTTCTTTGGTCCCGATGTGGCAGAGGCAGCCCACATTCCACTATTTGTGGTAGAAGATTGTTTGCTGGAATCATTTATCGTGATGCTGCAAGAAATTGAGAAAAAAGAGGAAGAAAATCTTATGGGACTTGAAAAAACAAGTGATATGCATCTTACTAATGCAAATTGTTGGCTACATATTAACTATAAGGTGCATTCTCTTATGGAAATTGCAGATTGGGAATGCAGTAATCAACCCTGAAACTGATAGAATAGGGATGTATGACTATTTAGGAAGCCATGCTATAATTTCAGATGAGTTGGTTCATAAAGTACGAACACATTGCAATTTCTCATTCAATGCAACACCTCAGTCTGATGAGTGCAATGAAGCAGTAGATGAAGTCAGAAGGGATACTCATCATATCGATATATACAACATTTATGCTCCATCATGCTTTCATAAGAGTACCACAGCAAAGCCCAAAAAACCTTCTGTAAGTAATTATTAGAACATTTCTTCATTATATTGATGTTGTAATGTTAAATTTATCTATATATTTATACTAACAATTTTGCTAAATATATTTTCATTGGAATTGCCATATTTCTTCTACTAAATCTCATAAATCATGCCAAATAACCCTCCGACTTTGCTTCCATTCAGAATTCTAATTCACTTAATTATTTTGTGTGGCAGTTGGTGAACTTCGATCCCTGCAGTGATTATTACGTGTATGCTTATCTAAATCGACCTGATGTCCAAGAAGCCATGCATGCCAATGTAACCAAACTTACTCATGACTGGGAACCTTTATAGATAATTATCATGATTGTAAAGTGTTTTTTGTTTTTGTTTTCAATCTCTCATTATTGTTAGTGTAATATTGTCCTAACCCTAATATATTAGTTTCAATGAGACTTCGTAAGTTTTGTTTATGGCAAAAGGCAGGTAAGATTTTCATAATTAACTTGTAGCAACTGCCATTTTTGCAACATCTCTGAAGATCTCCTGCTTTCTAACGGGAAATCTTCATTGCCTGTAATTTCAGCGGTGATACAGATGGGAGGGTACCGGTTACTTCGACTCAGTATTCTATTAACAAGATGAAACTTCAAGTTAAAACCGAATGGCATCCTTGGTACCTCAAAGGGGAGGTAAATTTATTTTTTTTCCCTTACAGCACTCCAATTTTTACTTTGTTTTTCTTCTCCCAATTAATTCTAGTTTAATCTCATAAATATCCTACTCCTATCAATAATTTTGTTTCGCATATTTAATTGTAGCTCCCAGTTGAGTAAAAAATAAATAAATGAAGAGATGTTTTTGCTTCGTGTAGGTTGGAGGATACACGCAAGTGTATAGAGAAGATATGACATTTGCCACCGTAAGGGGGGCAGGACATCAAGTGCCAACCTATCAGCCATTGAGAGCACTTTCCTTAATCAAGCATTTCCTTGATGGCACATCTCTTCCAGATACTACGAGATATTAAACTCATTTCTCTGTAATTTTATTCAAACCGTCATTTCTTGATTATAAATAAGAAACTATTGATTCGACGAGGCTAATTAGAAAAGCTTTTTTTTTTTTTTTAGGGTTTTGGATTGAAGAAAGGCTGTTGTGCTTTATATAGGATGGTAATTTGGTTCTTTTGTTTTATTTAAAAATTTGAGTTGATTCAAGATTAAGATATAAGGTGTGTGATTTTTGAAATAAGAGATACAAAGTTAAAAAATGAACAAGAAGTTTTTTTTTTTTGTGTGTGTGTGATTATCTTAAAAATAAATCCTAACAAAACCTCCTATTAATTATACTCAGGTTCTTGTGCGGGTCAAATTTGTCATGGGCACGCATCCATTTAACCAAAATGCCCAAAATATCTTAGCCCACGCACATTATAAAAATATTGATTGGGGTCTTGAATTCACTGTATGATACGATGCACTGTGGATAAGAATAATATAATTATTATTTTACCCTCCCATCAAAAAAATAAAAGAATAAGCTTAGTATTAGAGTAGTCTGGTCTTTTCTACTCGATCCCTTAAAAGCAATAGTTTTTTCAAATAATGACTGGGGGTATCATATATATATGGCATTGCAGTAATTATTTATCCTCACGAAAAATATAATTTATTTGAAAAATATAAAAAGATAAGGAATTATTATCTCTTATTTGTAAAATAGAATATTAGCCACTACTTAGTATTTTGGTCACTATAAACTCTAATTAGTCTAAGGGATCGAGTACAGAGACTGATTATGTAAAGGAAGATATTATCACCCTAAATATGCTCTATCTAAAGTAAGCTATATTGTTTTATTGTCTGGTAAAATTTAAGGTTGTATTTTATTTTCTAATTATTGGAATGTCTAAGGTTCAAGAAAAAATCTTCTTAATAAGAAGATTTTTATCGTAATAAGGTAGAACCCAATCGTTCTAGCATCTGATATAAAAAAATTTAATATCTGAAATACATATTACGTATAATATCGTACCCTGGATATTAAAAGACAAACAAAATAAAATTTTTATTGTTTTTGTAATTTTAATCAATGTTCTTTTGACTTTAATAAACTGGTTATTAAAACCAAAATGCATGCTAAAACATTGTTTTTTGGTTTTTGAAAAATATAATATGATTTTTTAGCTTTGAGACACTTGGCCATATGCACAAAAATATTTTTTTTCTTTTTTTAAAATTTTTTTTTGGAAGTTTTGGTAAAAATTAGGTATTTTCATACTAAATTTGTATTTTTATGATCTAAAATACAGACCAATATTAAACAAAATTAAATAAAAAAACATAGGAAAAATTACAATTTCCAAAGGGAAATTTTTTTTATCTAGGTCAGACCTGGCCTAAACATTTTGGGCTGGGTCTTCTTGGACAAGTAGGGTTGGTCAGCGTCTTTTTAAGAAAGAGTTGGCGATGGAAAATAGAGGAAGAAAAAAATCTTCTTCTTTCTCTACTTCGTGCTTCCAAGAGAAGAAGACCCACAATATTGTTCAAAACAACACCATTTGGGTCTTTTTTTTTTAACAGTGTATAAAATGATGTCGTTCAGGACAAAACAAGCTGAATCATTTAAAAGGAAAATGCAGCAAAAATATGTTAGAGTTCACATTGGTTCTCAATTTGTAATTTGTTCAACCAAACCCTAAATTATGATTTTAATTTAAAAATCAATACAATTGCATCGCTATTTAAAATCAAACAATGGCCTTGAACTTGACCATCCTTTTCACTTTAGTCATTGGTATTGAATATATGGAATTTGACCCTTAATTAAGCAATAAACTTCTAATTTTCTTTAATTTGGCCCCTGATTTGGTTTTAATGACAACCCCTATATTTATGTGTCTTTTTCAATTTAACCCTTGGTTTTGAATTTCTTTAATGAAGTTTCTAATTGGCTATCAAACTTCAATATTTATTCAATTAAGCCCTTGATTTGACCAAATTAATTCTCAAAAATTATATTTTGACACCAAAACTTTAATTTCTTCCAATTAAAGCTCAAATTAACTCCAAAACCAATTTCTCTTGCAATCAAATCCTTCATAAATGCAACTAAACCTTCAATAAAATTTAATTGAGTCCATAAATATCTGATTTTGGACTTCCTCAAATTAAATTTTCTATGTTAACAAGGCTCTCATTAATTAACAAAATACTGTTAAATTTTAGTCTTTGTAATTTTGAACATCCTTAACCAATTTTTAACCATTTTTAGGGCGCTTTGGTATCCTCTTTTCACTGTTATATTTTTTAATAATATTTTTTATTTTTTGTTTATTTATTTTTTCTTTTCAATTTTTTTCTTCTTGCACATGTATATGACAAGGGGTAATTAGGTATTTTCCTTCTATACACAAAATGTAAAGAAAATATTTTCCTTACAAGTAAAATTGTTGGAAAGCTAGAAAGGGGCTATTTGGTTTATTTTATATTTTTGAAGCATAATGTAAAGATTATATTACCCTTGAGAGAAAAATTTATGAAGCTTGCATTTAGGGGTTTTTTATATTTTCAAACTAGTTTTTTATTAGCGATTAACAGGTTGACTTGGAAGCGATTTGATCCTCTAACAATCATGAGTATTTGAAAAAACAATTGTTGGCACGTGCTGTGTTGTCCCACTCCTCAATGCTGCCTTTCAAGTCGATGTTTGAATAATTTTTTCATTAACATTCCATTGGTGTTATGCATGTAGATGGAGAAGTTGTGGGTTGGGCTCTAATTAGCTTTATAAATCAATTGATTTATTTTGCTTGTTAAGATTGTTAGTTAGCAATTAATAGCTCTAAAAAATGTTAGTATTCATGAGAATCTGCCTCTGAAGTTTGAAACAAACTTAGTTGGAGTCGTTGTCATTGCTTTCATTCCAAATTTTGCTCCTTAAGGTTCTATTTTTAGTTAGTAGAAGTAGTTCCAAAAAATCCAATAGGAGTTGAGAGTTTTTAGATTTTTCAGTTTGGTTGAAAGCCTATAAATAGGCATTCTCATTTATGACATAAATTCTCTTCTACTTCAGGTCTTCTCTATCAAATTATCTATCTTTTCCTTGTAAGTTTTCATTCGTTCAAATTCTACAACTTTAACAGTGGTAGCAGAGCTTACTTCCTATGGGCTGTGAGGCTGGTTTTTTCTTTAGTGCTAAATATAGTGAGGTTCAGTGCTAAACATAATGAGGATGAGTGGAAACATAAGTTAGATTAAGTGATTTATTTTTTAGAAAGTTGTTGCACAAACATGTCTACTTCCATTAGTATTTCACTTGCAATTCCAGTGTTTAATGATGAACACTATCACATTTAGGTTGCCAGGATGAGGTTTTACTTAAGGTCTTAAGGTTTGTAAAAAGTTGTAATTTCTGAAACTGATCCACTATCATTGATAACAAATCCTACAATTGTTTAGATGAAAGCGTACGAGGAAGAAAAACTCATAAGAAAAAAACCATCACTTGCTTACATTCAAGACTTGTAGATCACATCTTCACCACAATCATGGACTTGAAAACACTAAAGCAGGTGTAGGACAAGCTCCAAGGTGAATTTAGGGCAGTAATAGAGTCAAAATTGTCAGACTCCTCACATTGAAGATAGAGTTTGAGTTAATGAAAATGAAAGATAATGAATATGTCAAATATTATTCTGGCAGGTTAATGAAAGTAGTAAACCAAATGAGGCTTCTTTGTAAAGCATTTACAGATCATAAGGTGGTAGAAAAGATCATGGTTTTAGTAGTGCCTCAAAAGTTTGAAGCCAAGATCTCTGCAACATAAGAGTTGTGATTTGCAAAATCTCACAATGTCAGAGTTAAACAGTGAGCTTTATGTACAAGAGAAAAGGGTCTAAATGAGAGATAATGAGGCTAATGAAGGTGTTGTCTATGCAAATCGCAAAGGAAAGAGCATTGAAAACCTGCAAAGAAAGGAAGTTCACCAAGGGAAAAGCTGAAGCATCTTTAAAAAAACAAAACTTTTCACCTTGCACTTATTGTAGAATAATCAACCATGCTGAGAAAAATTGTTGGTACAAAGATAAACCTTCTTTTCTTTCTACTTTCTAGAATAATCTTGACCACAATGAGAAATATTGCAAAAAAAAAAGAAAAAGAACTCAATAACAAACATAACAACAAGCAAATATGTCTAAAGAAGACAAAAATGATGATGAGCGTTTGTTCATAGCATCATAAGCAGTCAGTTCTCATGAACTGAATACTTGACTAGTTGATAGTTGTTGCATCAATCACATGACGAAATATTTGTTAATTTTTAACTCCATTGACAAATCAATTTAACCAAAAGTCAATCTAGAAAATAGTAATATTATGCAGGCCAAAGGAGAAAGAATAATTGTTATTAGCACCAAGAGAGGTACAAAGATTGTCACTAATGTCTTTGACATTTCAGAACCATCTTAAAATCTTTTTAGTGTTGCATAAATGCTAAGGAATGGATATGCAGTCTCTTTTAAAAAGAATTTTTGTTTTATCATTTATTCATATAGATTAGAGATAACATAACAAAGATTAAAATGGATGGAAATAGTTTTTATTTGAAGCTTGATGTAGTTAAAGGTCATGTCTTTAGTGCTAGGATTGATGAGACGGTTATTTAACACAAAAGACATGGTCATTTCAACTTAAGGTCACTAAAATTCATGCATGAAGTTGGTATGTTTGAAGATATGGTTGAAATCATAGTTAATGTCTAAAGTTGTGAAAATTATGAGCTTGGAAAGCAGAATAGACAATCATTCCCTCAAAGTAAGACCGAAAGAGCTACTCACAAGTTGGAGTTAGTTCATTCAGATATCTGTGGACCAATGATCACAGCCTTATTGAGCAACAATGTGTATTTTTCATAATTTATTGATGATTTCAGTAGAATGACTTAGGTTCATTTTTTAAAAACCAAGTTACAAGTACTCTCTTTGTTTAAAAGCTTCAAGAAAATGATTGAAATTCAAAGTGGTCAGAAGGTTAAAGTGCTCAAAACTGATAATGGAGATGAGTATACCTCAAAAGAATTCAATGTTTTTTGTCAAGAAGTTAGGATTGTACACCTGCTGATAGTTCCATAATCACTGTAGTCGAATGAAGTTTTTGAGAGGAAGAACAGAACTGGGATCGAGATATCAAGATACATGTTATTTGAAAAAAAGCTACCAAAGCTTCTATGGGCTAAAGATGTAAACTCCTCGGTATATTTGCTTAATAGACTACCAATTAAGTCTGCTCAAAGCAAAACACCAATATAGCTTAATAGACTTAATTGGACTTGGAATTAATTAATGGAATAAAGGAAATAATTGATAAATGTCGGAAGTTTAGGGGCCAAGTTGAAAATAGTCATTTTGAACCACTATTTATCGCCTTCTACCTCATCCCAGGGACCGGTTTTGCAGGGAATGTACAGCTGCCCACGACGCCCATGGCCAACAATCCTGACTCTTCTCAAAAGAGAGGAGCGAACGTGCCCCATTATTTGGGGATACGAAAGGACAAACAGAGGCCATTCTCTGGCTTTATAAAAGCCAGAGAAGGCACGAACAAGAGAGAGGGGGGGGGGGACACAGGAACATTGAATAAAGAAGAAACCCAGGCAGTGAGAACCAGAGAAAACGGAGAGGCAGAGCACGAACCGAAACAGAGCAAGGGAGGTGAAAACCAGAGGAAACCAGAAAACACAGGGGATGAGCAGGGGGAAAGGTCAGGAGAAGAACAAACACAGACAGAGAAAGAGAACCGGAGAAGAAAAAAGAAACACAGAGCAAAAACAAAACACCGAAACGAGTGTTGGCCCTGCCATTGGCCTTCATCCCTGCAAAAAAAAAAAAACAACCCAAAACATCAGTTTCCACAGAAGCCGGGACCTTCATCATCTCAGGAGCTGCTGGAAGACTAAATCATACGGTGACACAAAAACCAAAGAAAGCACGAGGAGAGGCACCACCGCGCTGCAAGCATCTTCGCCATTGTCTTCGTCATCAAGCTCCAGCACCAGGCAGGCATTGCGAGAGACAAGGAGAACGAGAGAAGCAAAAATGAAAGGAGAAGGAAGAATAAAGAAGGAACAGGAAAGAGAAATAGCACCGACCTCCCTCGACCTTTGGAGGTTGTCTGGGAACGCGGTTGAAACTGTGTTCTTAAAAAAAATTTAAAAAAATTATTTTTTATTTTTATTAAAATTTAATATGGTTTGTACATTTTGAAATGTTTTAATGTGCTGATATTAAAAATAATTTTTAAAAAATAAAAAAAAATATTATTAACATGCATTTCAACATGAAAAGTTATTTGAAAAGCAACTGCTACCACAACTGTCGAACATACTGTCATCTTCAGGAACAACTAAGTCTTTCCTTCTCTCCTTTGCATTATAATTTCCTTGTCACAATAGCAAGTAAATTTGGTTAAAAAAAAGTGAATTCTGAAAATATAAATTCCAAGAAAAATAAAATTTTGAAAAGTAAAGTATTTTCCAATGTTTGGCAGTGTTATGGAAAATGAACTGGAAAACACTTTCCAATGTTTGATTATGTTATGGAAAATGAACTGGAAAATAATTTATTAATATTTTATTTTTCTAAGTTTATTAAAATAATAAGGAATAAATCTTACAAATTAAAAAATTGAATAATAATAAAATGAAAAAAAATCATAAATTATCTCAAATAAAATAAATAGTAATCAAAATAATAAAGATCAAATCTAAAAAAAAAGATGAAGAAATTAAAATAATAATAATTAACATTTCATAAAGTATTTCAAGTAAAATAAATAACAATCAAAAGAATGAGGACCAAATTTGATAGAAAATAATTTCAATAAAAAAATAATAGGAGAAAAGCAAATAACAATTATAAAAATGAGGACCAAAGTTAATATAAAAATTAAATTTTAAGAAATGAAATTGAAAAATCAATATTCAAAACAAAAAATATATATAGCAATCAAAAGTTTGAGGATCAAATTTGATATAATCAGCAAATAATGACATTTCTAAATTTTTCACAACTCCCGAAAAGTGTTTTCTTCCTAAATTTTTTAGAAAAATACTTTTCTAAAAATCAAGTTAAATTTTTCTTTGACTGGAAAGTGTTTTTCGTTTACCAACTTTCCTAACAGCAAACAAACACAAGAAAGTTTGGAAAGTGTTTTTCTGAAAACCACTTTTCAAAAAACAAACACAACTAAAAAGAAAAATATTTTCTTGAAAACCAAGCCAATTTTTTTGACTAAAAAGTATTTTTTTTGTTGATCAAAAAGTATTTTTCGTTGACCGGAAAGTGTTTTCCATTGAATGGAGAGTGTTTTTTGTTAACCGAAAAATATTTTCCATTGACCAACTTTTCTAATGACAAACAAACAAACATAGAAAAGTTTGGAAAGTAGTTTCTCAGAAACTGTTTTCCAGGAAACAAAAATGGCGTATAATTCACTTAATTCTTTTTTTTTATATGGGTGTTCGACCAACTTACACGCACCACGACTAATCTCATAGCTTACTGAACATCCTACAAGCTCAATGAACATGTAAGACACCGCAGGGATGATAGACGTGCACAGTGAGATTTGAATCAAGGTGCAGAGAAAGGGAACAAGTCTCTTCCACCACTGGCTAACACCGTGAGTGCACGTCTACTACCCAGTTGGGTAACTAGTTTAGGCCATTGACTAGACTTAACCAATTGGGTCTTATCTAACCTTAAAAAAATCAAAAATCAAAAAATACATGTATGCATGAAAATAAATTTTATTTTTTGTTTTTATTCATTGACGCTAAAATCAAAAATAAAAATATTAATTTAAATTTATTTTATATCTATATAATATTTACCAATGTCAGAGCTGAAAATATCCGTATTTGAATATTCACTGATGCTAGAATCAAGAATATTATAACCAAATTATTATAGTATAAACTAATAAACATTTAATAATTTAAGATAAAAGCAGCAATACAGTTTGCCTCGTGTAGAACGTTTGAATGATGATAATATCTTTCATTTTACATAACTAATTTTGTGCTATAGAATCTCTATTAACCAGTTAGGGTTACTAGTAATTATAATACTAAATGACGACTTCTTAAACAAAATGATTCCTTGTCAAAAAAACAAAACGTTAGAAATTTATTCTTTTTATAAAATAAATTTTAAGACCATCACAATGCGTGGATGTACAAGCATAAAAGAAGATTTTAAAAACTGATTATGAGAAACTCAAGGAACCTTTTATATATAGAAGCTTGGTAGGTAACCTACTATACTTGACAGTAACCGGACATAACTTGATGTTTTCAACTGGTTTACTTTCAAGATTCATGAGTTCACCGAGCAATGTTCACAAGAGAATGTTAGAGGTACAACAAATCATGGCATCTGGTATTTAATTATAGGAGGAGTTAAACTAGATGGTTACGCTAATAGTGATTGGACCCGAAGTGTTGATGATAGGAAGAACACTTCAAGTTATCTATTTACAATTGGTTCATGTGGCATTTGTTGGAATACAAGAAAGCAAGAGGTAGTGGCACAATCCATTGCAAGAAGCTGCATGTATCTCCCTAGCAACTGTTGCAAATAAGCAATATGGTTAAATAAATTGCTTGCTGATCTAGGCCAAGAAAAAAAAGCTCATCAACTGAGCTTTATTGTGACAATAAGTTAGCCATTGCCATTGCTTAAAATCCTTTTCAACATGGCAGGACCAAGCACATAATATAAAATTTCACTCCATAAGGGAAGCTAAAAGGAATTCACTTGTCAAGTTGCATTACTGCTCAACCGATGTATAACTTGCTAAAACAATGACTAAGGCATTGCCTAAATCAAGATCAATACTGGAATTCCTAAGGATGAAACTTAGGAATGAAATTTGGTTTGTCCAAGGCAAATCTCAAGAATGAGTGTTCGAATTATGAGAGTATGCCTCTCTGAAGTTTGAAACAAACTTCGTTGGACTTAGTCTTTGTTATTGTTTTCATATCAGATTTTTCTCTTTAATGTTCTATTTTCAGTTAGTAAAAGAAGCTCTACAAAATCTGATAGTAGTCGAGAGTTCTTAGATTTTTCAGTTTGGTTGTAAAACCTGTAAATAAGCATTCTCATTCTTCCGCTCTTCTCTATCAAATTATCCATCTTTTCCCTGCAAGTTTTCATTCTTTGAAATGCTGCAGCTTTAACAAAAATAATGAAGAAATGTCTTTGCTTTGTGTAGGTTGGAGGACACACGCAAGTGTACAAAGGAGACTTAACATTTGCCACCGTAAGAGGGGCAGGACATCAAGTGCCAACCTATCAGCCATTGAGAGCACTTTCCTGAACCAAACATTTCCTAGATGGCACATCTCTTCCCGATATTACGATATATTAAATCCATTTCTTATGAATAAGAAACTGTTGAGGCTATTTAGAAAAGAAGTTTTATTTCTTTACTGATTCTATTTTATTTTGGAAATAATTTCTTTCATTTTGAACAAACATGTAATAAAAAATTCTCGATATCTCTAACATTACTATTTTCTCAGGGTTTTTGTACCTTATATATGAAAATAATTTGATCATAATTTTTAAAATAATGGAGGTAGAATAAAAGGATTCTTTGTAATCATTCGAAAAAAAATTCTAACAAGACCTATTAATTCTACTGAAATTTTCAATAGATTGTTGTGCGGGTAAAATCTGCCAAAGCCAAGATCAACATGATAGGCACGCATCTACTCAACAGAAGATGCCTAGAATATCTTATCGCAGTCCCCGTAACTTTCTAAATAAAATGAAAATAAATTTAAAAAGGAAACAAAGCCGTACTTGATGTTTTTCTGTCTTTCCTTTTTTTATGAATTGCTTTCCTTGTCTGGACAAATATATCTCACAGCCATGACAATATACGGACTAGATACATTTTTGCCATTTATTATGTCTGGAAAACAAATTAAGGTGATGACTATTTCTTCCTAGCAGAAATTAAGATCTCCTAAACGGGATTAGAAATTTAGGTAAACAATGTAATCCTGACACGCAAAAATACAGCAATGAATATGGGAAATCCGTTCTGTCTCATGCCAGGCTATTCCTATCATAAGATCGTATAAATTAATTCTTTATCCAAAGCCAAGAACGAAGCCGCCTAAACCTTCTCCTTTTCTGTTTTGAAGAGAGGGAGAAAGAAAACGCAATGGGAAATAGACGACCTTGTTTGTTTCTCGTTTTCCTTGTAACCCTTTCACGTTTTGTAGCTCAAATTCATGGCGTCAAGAACCAAGGTGAAGCACTTGACAATCTCTATAAAGCCAAGTTTAGTAGAGATTATAGTATTGATACGCGTCCTTTCGAGGTGATTGATACGAACCAATTTGAGGAAATGAGTACGCTTTTAGGTAAATCGAAGTGTCATCCTCGTAAAGAGGGATCGAAAAAGAAAGATAGAATTAAAAGGTTGCCTGGACAACCCCATGTCAGATTCTCACAGTACGGTGGCTATATTACTGTTAATAAAACTGCTGGTGCGGCATTCTATTATTATTTTGTTGAAGCTGATAAGCATTCAAAGGAGCACTTGCCTCTTCTTCTTTGGCTAAATGGAGGTTCGTTACTCCTTACTCTATTTATCAAAGCCCTTTCCATTTTCATATTTGAGATCAGACAAAGTTATTACAAATGTCATAATGCATCCCATAAAGAATTCTGAAGAAACTTAACTGAAATATTAGTCCTTGAAAAACGTAACCACATAAAATAAGATAATTTTGGAATTAATGTTTAATTTACCCCATCTATAAGACGTTAGCAGCAAAGGCTATTCGTATATGCAACGTCTTTGTAGTTGATTTGTTGATGGAGTCGCTTCATATTGACACAGGCCCTGGTTGTTCATCTTTGGCTTATGGGGCGATGCAAGAGCTTGGACCATTTCGTGTACACAGCAACGGGAAAACTCTTTACAGAAACAGATATTCATGGAATAATGGCATGATTTGTCTTCTATGTTTATTCTTATCTTTCAATAGAATAATGTAAAAAATGAGGTTAGTTTTCTTGGGGATTTTCTTGATAAATTAATTTGAGGAGCTTTTTTTTTTTTTTCAGTTGCAAATGTGTTGTTTGTGGAGTTCCCTGCTGGAGTAGGGTTTTCATACTCTAATTCAACGTGGAGGACTAATGGAGATAGACAAACAGCTGCAGAAAATTATAGGTTCCTTGTAAATTGGTTAGAGAGATTTCCCGAATACAAAAACAGAGATTTTTATATAGCCGGAGAGAGCTATGCAGGGCACTATGCGCCTCAACTTGCACAGACTGTTCTTCACCATAATAAGAAGGCTAATACGACTATTGTCAACCTCAAAGGGGTCCTGGTATGCGTCTCCCCTCCTTTTATCTGTTCATTTTCTTAACACATGGAGTTCTTTCTTCGCATCCCTCTCACTTATTAGTTTAATTTAGTATCAAAAACTTGATTTTTTCAAGTAGAGTAATTATTTGCTTTCAATCAATCAACGTAATTTATCGCAAGAAATTTCTGATCATGAGCACATTATTGAAATTGAACTCTTATCCAATCCAGAAGATTAAGCCAATAATACAGGATGTTTATTCTTAACATAATGCATGTGTAAGGTCCAGCATTGCTATGGTGCAGATTGGAAATGCTGCGATAGATGATGAAACCGATAATCAAGGGATGTATGACTTCTTTGGAACCCATGCTCTAATTTCATATGACAACTTGCGTAAAATTCAACGTTACTGTGATTTCTCAAGAGCCCATGAATCTGCCGAGTGCCGTCATAGCTTGTTGAAAACAGATGCAGATGTTTGGAATGCTATTGATGTTTACAACATCTATGGTCCCTTGTGCCTTGACGGAAATCTCACATCGAGGCCCAGGAAGACTTCAGTAAGTGAAAACAAGTTCTTCTCAACAAATAGAAAGAAAAAAAAATGCATGAATAATAATAGTACCTTGTTCCAGTTTTCACTTATTTTCTGGGCAAATTACTTCTGTTTTTTAGCGAAATTGGAAGTTAAGTCTGTCGAGTATGGAATTGAAACTCGGTGATTTTTCTGATGATCTAAAAACCTGATCAATGATCAAGTATATATGTGACTTAGCTGGAACTACTTTGTGTGGCAGTTGATGAACTTCGATCCCTGCAGTGATTATTACGTGTATGCATACCTTAATCGACCTGACGTCCAAGAAGCCATGCATGCCAATGTCACCAAGCTCACTTATGATTGGGAACCATGCAGCGATTTCAACTGGGTTGACAGTGCCTCTACCATTCTTCCCTTGGTAAAGGAGTTGATGGAAAATGGACTTCGAGTATGGTTATTCAGGTTAGTAACATTAATCGTGTTGTTGTTGGTGAAATGTCATAGCGCCTACCAAGCTTTGCGAAGTCCCAAAAATTTTCACCAAGAAATGGAAGTGGTGTGTCCTCAAGAATTAGAACAGCCCATACCCTGTCAACATTTAAAAAGAGCTGCCCATTGTTAGTAGTAGTTAAAGCTTGATCTTCAATATGGAAGGCCTTGAGTTAAAGTTTCAATTCTAGATAATTTTGGTATTACGAAAGTGATTGTTATTTTTAAAGTATTTTTTATTTGAAAATATATTAAAATAATATTTATTTTTTATTTGTTTAAAATTATTTTTTATATCAATATATTAAAATAATTAAAATAATTATTTAAAATAAAAAATAAAAAAATAATAATTTATTAAAAATATTTTTAAAATACAAAAACAACTAGTAACCTGTAACACTTTTAGCTATCATCGGCTACCTAACATAGAAGATTTTTTCAAGAAAACAGGATGGATCCTTAATGATAAAAGGTGATGAAACCTAGAGCAATCATTTCTAAGCTTCAATGGATTGGTTATGATGGCTTAAAAGGAGATATTTTTTTAAAATTAATATATTTTAAAAAAATCTTGGTGACTAACACAATTTAAAAAAATAAATTAGTAAAATATCACATTTTTATTTTGTTATGCTTATAAAACAAATGATTTAAAGTTTTATCATTTGAAGAGTGATAAGGTGAAACTTTAAATCATCTAGCTTAATTGGCCAATTGATTGGATTTAATTGTATAAATTGATTTATTGTTTTATATAAAAACTATAATTTAATGATTTTTTTTTCAAATATGTATTATGAGTTAAAATATATATATTTATCCAACTTATAGACACAAAAATAAACTTTAATTACAATTGTAAAAGGTTATTGTTCATGCATTAATTGTTCTTTATTTTTCATTGTCAATGATATACTCAAACTTACAATAATAGGAGATTTTGATCAGTCAAGTGTAGGTCTACTGTAACTAAAAAAAATTTGTTCTAAATAGATTAAGTAGATGGCCTAGCAAATATATTTATAAACCAGTAGGTAAAGTCTAGGTCCAATAAAAGGTCTAATCGTGCTATATTAGAATAATAATTTTAAAAGGCTATATATTATTTATCTAATTATTAAATCGTATTTAAATTTTTACAGAAGTTTTTGGATATTATTTTCCTTATAGTAATTATTGAGGCTTCTTAATTTTAACAATTTTATTATTATTTTTTAACCCGCTCAATCAGTTTCACTTACCATTATAAACTAATCAATCAATTGACAAATAATTGGTGTTTTATCTTGTTGCAATTTAAAAATATAATATTTATTAAAAATCATATTTTTTAAATGCGACAAGATAAAAACATTCTAACTCTCCACTTGTTTTGAATTTGTGTGCCGATTTCCTAATTTATCTCTTAAAAGGACAAACTCATATATGCCGTTGCTTGAAAATAAAAGGGTTAACAATTTTGACCAGTAACATGTCATCTTATGTTCGAATCAGTTTTCACCACCACCCTCCCTTTCTTTTCATAAGACCGTTTTGACATGAGATATGCCTACTGATCATTTGTTTCAATGGTGTGCAGTGGTGATACAGACGGAAGGGTACCTTTTACTTCTACCCAGTATGCAATTAACAAGATGAAACTTCCTATCAAAACTGAATGGTATCCATGGTTCCACGGTGGGGAGGTAAACTACTTTTTTTATCACTTCAGCATTTACTGAATTATATCATCTCGAGTAAACGAGTTCCAAAACAATGGAAGAACAGGTTGGTGGGTATGTACAAGTATACAAAGGGGACTTGACATTCGCAACTGTAAGAGGGGCTGGACATATGGTACCAAGCATCCAGCCTGTGAGAGCATCTGCATTGATCAGTCACTTCCTTGCAAGCACACCTCTTCCATAGCCAATGCCGAAGTCTAAAGCCTGATTTCCATACTACCCTCGAGTTTGCAGTTCTTTGTTTCATTAGGAAACAGTAGTGTTACGTCAATTGATGTGATTCTCTTCATCGCCTAATGGACACTTGTTCAAGTCAAGCCTGTGGATTGTACGGGAAAAATAAGGATGATCTTACCAGAAGATTCTTCCTCAAAAAATTTCAATTATTGGATTTATGGGATCCGCCAAAAAAATCTACTCATTCAATGAATGCTACTAGCTCCTTGAAGTGATCCTTCTCCTTCCTTTCCAACATCAAGTGTAGCTGAGTTTCCAAGCTGCGCATACAAGCAGCAACTATCGATGAATTACAATCCTAGATAAGCATAGAAGGAATTATGGAGGAAACAACTCATGATTAAAACCTTCATGGATATCAATAACCTTTGAGGCTTTAGCTTCACAACCTGTCCTAAGACAGCGTATGATACACACCAATACAAAAGACTAAGCATGGGATATCTAACCAAGATAAAGAAAAACATCAAACCACAAGATCACCAAATAATCCCAACTCTTGCTCAAATACCAATTCTTCATCACCCTGAAATAACTGCTCCTCCCTATGGAGTTCCCTAACAACACCGCAGATGGCAGAGGCAGACCATTTCACCTGAAAGCTTGTAAATGGTTTGGACTGTGGCCAGAGCTCTATGAAACTAAACGATCGTACCAACCAAACAGTTTTTCTTCTGAAACAAATTCTAGACATTATGATTGCCTCTTTTATCAACAAAGTTATTTTTAATGAATGTTTAACAAAAGAACACATTCACAGAGATGAACAGCCTGAATTCTTCGGGCAGGAAGCAACAAGTTCTGCTGTGATAGTTCATATCCAAACAACCTGACATAATACCATGGAAAATCCTTTTCACGTCAAAATTAGAATTAAACACACCTTCCAGCAAGCCAGAAAAAGAAAACCTTCGTTTCGGTAATTCAAAATTTTTTTTATTAAATGTAAGAATATAATAAATCAAAATAAAACAGGGTAAGAAGTTGGCAAGTCATATATATACACATACAAAATCAGAAGCAACAGGGAACGCACACCCATTCATCAAAATAATTCAAAATATTATTGATTACAGAACTCCCATTCATCAAAATAATTCAAAATATTATTGATTACAGAAGGGATACATTTTACATACGTATATGAAAGAGACATTATAACAAGCAACCCCATATTTCTTTACATGTCATTGCCATCATCTATCTCCACACAAGGGATGTGGGAAATCAATGGCCAGTACACTCCTTTCGCCTTGGAACAGCGCCGTGTCATTAACGGACAGTCCCTGATGCTGAATCTTCCAAGAGCATGAGGTAGGCATCCCCTAGGCAAAGACTTTAATTTAGGACAATCAACAATTTCTAGCTCTTCTAGAAGCGCAAGACTTTGGAGCTGCATCGATAGAGATTCTAGTTTTGGAAGTCTTCCAATCCAAACAGAAGTTAGGGTTGTAGGAAGCAGACACTTCTCATCTGGAAAGGAAACTGTGTCCGAAAAACATCCACCAGCGATACTAAAATCTCTAAGGAAGGCTAGACTTTGCAAGTTCCACTCTGACAGGCACCCATCGAGACAATCACAATCCCAGATCTCAAGCGATGTCAAGTTTGGAGGCATATCACCATTTGGAAAGGATTTCAGTGCTGGGCAGCTACAAATAGTCAGTTCTTGCAGAGACGTGAGTTTTCCCATCTCATTAGGTAGAGACTTGAGATTTTTGCAATTGTATAAAGTCAACGTTCTGAGGTTAGCGAGGGAAAAGCCAACACTTGGAAACCGCTTGAGAGCAGAACAATTACTTAAATTTAATTCAGAGAGATGCTTAAAGCTGCTAAGGCACTCAGGAAAGCTTGACAGGGCTTCGCAGTCTGAAATGGCTAGGTATTCAAGGGACATATCATCATGCAACATCATTTCTGAAAGAGGATTCAATTGGGAACAATCCCAGATTTTTAGTGTCTTAAGTCGAGGTGATAATTTCCCATCAGGAAAGGATTTGAGAGATGGACAGCCAATGATCTCCAGGTGCTCAAAACGAGACAGGGTGCCAGGGCCATTTTTGTTGTGCATCAAATCCTCAGGCAGAGACTTCAATTCTGTACAGTATCGAATCTTCAACCCTTTTAATGTCGCAGGTAACATCCGTCCTGGAAAGCATTTGAGCGAAGGACACTCTTCTATCTCCAAGTCTTCAAGAAGACAATTGCTCAAGCCATCAGGCAGGGATCTAAGAGCTTTGCAATCCCGAAGTACTAGATGTCTCAGTGACGATAAAAGTCCAGCTTCAGGAATGGACACAAGATTTGGACATGATTCAATGCAAAGTTCCTCAAGAGACAATAGCATGGGCACCCTTAGGATTGGCAGAAGATCCAGCTTACCACAGCCTGACAATTTCGAACTTTTATGTGTGCTGGACATACCATTCTCTGTCGATGAAACAAATTGAGGATGTTCAAAATTTTCTAATCCAGTTCCTTTCTGCCACAAGGAGGTTAGTTCGGGAAAATCAGAAATCATCAGAACTTTAAGTGCTCCCAGTGACGGCAGAAACTGGCCCTTCAAACAAGTAATCCTTGACATACTCCTAAGTTTCAATGTGATTAGGGAGGAGTTATGAAACATACCTTTAGGTGTCACCTCATCACACTCTTCTAATTTCAGTTCACTATGCACTGGAAGCTTTTCGTCTGAATCTACCAAAATTGGGCATTTTGCAATCGTAATCTTTACACAGGAAGGAAGACGGCTAGGGAACTTGCCAAGCAACTTGGGACAATTCCATAATGTAAGCTCAGAAAGACTAGGAAATTTTCCTTCAGCTTCTCCATCAACTCCAGCTGCGGACCAAGATTTCCATTCCTGCATATCCTCAAATGTCAAAGTCTTCAGAGATGGAAAAGGCTTGCCTAAAGAACCATCTCCATAAAACTCAGGACCAACAGTCTCCACAGCATCCAGGCCTTGTATGCACAGATCCCTGAGTAAAGGTAGCCTCCCAAGTGGTGGCAATACAGTGCATTTCCAGCAATAAGACAGTTTTAAGTGCACTATTTCAGAAAATGATGGATGTCCTACCCATGAAGGAAATTCTGTCCCGCCATAGTATGAAATCTTTAGTTCTTTAAGGTTTGTATGAGGTTGTAGTGACTCCAGAACAAGCATTTGATGTTGTGGGCCTTTATCTTTAATGTCAATCTTAAACCATTCCAGTTCTAACTCATCAAGGTTGTGCTTGCCCCTTAAATTAGCATGAACTGCATGTCGAACATCTCTCACATTATGCAATGCCATTATGGAAAGTCGGCCTTGAAGATTCTTCAACCCTTTTAATACTTCAATTCCGCAGCCCTCTTTTTTTCCTACTATGAACTTTGACAATTTCTGAAGACCTTTCAAATTACCCATCCCCGAAGGCATCTCACGTAAGTTATCAGTATCAGTAATATCCAGATGACAAAGATTGATAAGATTCCCAGTCCCTTGTGGCAGCTTATCAAGCTTCCTGCATCCATACAATTTGAGAGTCTGCAAGTTTATGAGAGTGCTCACAGATTCAGGCAACCGCTTAATCTTAGTTTGAGAGAAATTAAGGTAGCGTAACTGCTTCAAACCACCAATTGAATTTGGTAGCTCTGTAATGCAATAACCACTCAATGAAAGAACTCTTAAGCGTCTCAATTTGGACAGTGCCTCATGTAATACACTATTACTCAAGTAGCAATATGCAGCCCAAGGTGAAGAGTAAAGTCGCAATGCAATGAAAGTCCGCAGACGCTTCAGTTTACCCAGGTCTTTGAACCTCGACAGCACCTCGTATGTACGACGAGTGAATGACATATGGCGAGTCTTTTCAGGATCTGGAAAGACCTTGTTATTTTCCAGCTTATCATTTAAATTGACACACGTTTCTCCAGCAATAGATTGAGCCAGATCACTGATGAGATGATGCATCAGATAACGTTGTTCATTGCTGCTTGATCGCTGGAAAAACGATCTTGATAATAATTCATTAAAACAAGAATTGAAGTCTTCCATCCGCTTCTTTCCTCCAGCATCTGGCAGAAATCCTTGGGCCATCCATAACAACACTAATTCATCCTTATAGAATTCATAGTCTTTTGGAAGTATAGAACAAAAAACAAACAATTGCTTCAAATATGAAGGAAGATGATAGTAGCTCAACCTCAAGGCTGGAACTATGCCGCCCTTGTGTTCTGATATATCCCACATTTTGCTATTAAGTACAGTTTCCCATTCATCAACATAAGGTTTGGTGCGCAAGAGGCCCCCCAGTGTTTTAACAGCCAATGGCAGTCCCCCGCACCTTCGAACTATTTTCTGGCCGATCTCCTGCAGGTCTGGCAGATCACTGAAATTGGACCTTCCCAGTGCATGCTTTGCAAACAAAGACAGGCTATCCTCAAATGACAGTTCTTTCAAAAGGTAACACGGAAAAGCACTCATCATTAATGCAACATCTTGATTACGAGTTGTGAGGATGATTCTACTCCCTGGGGATGTCACTTGGAAAGGACGGCGAAGGACAGTCCAGTCATCATAGTTCTCATTCCAAACATCATCTAAAACAATAAGAAACTTCTTCCCCGCCAATTTCTCTCTCAGCCTAAGTTGAAGCAGATTCAAATCCTTCGCATCGTAACTCCCCGAAACTGCCTCAAGAATAGTTCTCGTAACCCTAACAACATCAAAGTCCTCGGAAACACAACACCAAACTTTCAAATCGAAAAAGGCATCTACTTTCTCATCATTGTAGACAAGCTGAGCAAGAGTGGTCTTACCCACACCACCCATACCTACAATAGGAATCACACCAATCCCGTACTCATCACACCCTTTATCACTAAAAAGCAACTTCAAGATTTCCTCTTTATCATTATCCCTACCAGAAACATAAGAAAGATCCACTAAAGAAGTACTGGGCAATCTTTTCAATGACTTACTCTTCAACACCCCTCCACTGCCATTCTCTCTAAGCTCAAGATTATTCTTCTTTTCAGCAATTTCTTGCAATCTAGCAGTAATTCTCTTAATCTTGAGGTCCATTTTGTAAGTTAAGAGAAAATTACCAGCATCAAAAGAGGAAAATAACCAGGGCATGGCGCTCTGCGCCTTACTTGAGCTAGCTCGTTGTTCCTCTTCAAGCTCGGTGAAAACCCCGTCGAGCAAATCTTCGATATCATAGGCCAATTCACGGATCTGATCAAGCCAGAGTTTGACAGCTTGGCTTCCCATCTGCTTCTCCTCTGCGTCATCGAGAACAGCTTGGATCATATGCAAATTTGCCTCGAGTTTCTTGATATCAGAGTGGATTTTTCCTCTGCGAGCGAACTTGAGTAGCTCCAGAGAGCCTAACTGGTTGATGATATGGCTGATTGTAGCTGAAAGGATAGCGTCTCCGATAACAAGAGCCATAACTAAATTGCTCTCTCTGGGTAGCTTGCAAATGGCTATCACTTAAAAATTAAAGCAAGATCGAAGGAAAGAAAGAAACTAAAGAATCGGTTTTGCATGTAAACTGGAAGAGTAAGAGTGGTTTTGGACTCTGGCGAGGCGACAAGGGTTTGTGTGTTAACTGGGAAGTAAAGGTCGTCCATTCTTCCGGCGAGTCGGCGAGGGGTTTTTGCATTTCTTTCATCTTTTTTCAAGAAAAAATAATTCAAGGACGGTGGTGGCATCTCCAATGCCTTTTACCAAACACGGAGAGAGAGAGAAGGAAACTGTCGATATTCGCTCTCGCTCGAACGATGTCGCACGGAGAATATTTTTCTGTCGCATGTGAATTTTTATTTTTATTTTTTTATAAGAAAATATGTTTTGATTTTTTAATTCTTCCAAGCAAAATACTTTTTCAAATATTGAACATATCGATATCTTTAATTAAAGTCGGTCCACACAAAAACTTGATCTTAATTAAATTATATACTTTATTACAGATAAGGTGTCTCGATTCGAACCCCCTCGCGAGACCAAAAACAATTAGGAATAAATTAAATTACACTTAGCCCAAAATAAATAAATAAATAATGTATTGAAATTAAAATAATAAGAAAATGCCGAACCCTTAAGCAAATATAAAAAGGCTTTATAAGATATGATATAGAGTGGTCCTGTCCACTGCGGCTTCCATGTGGATCGATACAAAATGGTGTTCAAATTGATTTGTAATTTGACCATAGGGTTGGTGGCTGCTTGTGGATGGAATTGTCAACTTTTTAATTAATTATTCGGCCCTTTTGTCTAGGGATAGAATCATTTCACTTCGGAAAAGAAATCGTATGCACAAATAAATAATTAATTTGTTTTTTAAAAAAATAAATTAAAAAAGAAAGCGCGCATAAAAGATAGCGGCCAAATAAAGCAATGAATTGTCAAAAGTTTTCAGCAGGCAAGGTGTGAAAAAAATAGGGTACCTACGCAGACCTAATTCTTTACAATAAACTATTTTATATATATATATATATCAATTTTTTTCACCCGTGATTTTTATGCTTTTATAAATAAGATTAATTTTGAGATCAATTAAAAAAATCTAATAAAATTACCACTTGGAGTCTCTATCTCAGTAGAAAAAAAAAAACCTACTTTCCATCTAAAAAAATTAATCTATATATAAAAAAATACATGTTAAAATAAAATTATATAAACTAATAAAAATAAATAAATAAATCTCAGTATCTGGTGGAATCGTCATCTTGTCGTGACGTGTGCAACATCAAATAAAGCGAGGTTGTCTTTTTAAATTGAAAGATATTTTTGAATTTAAACATAAATTTATCATGAAAATATATTATGTTTAGTAGAAAATATATAATTTATAAAAATCTTATATTAGAAAAAGATATATTACTTCAATGTACTTTACCTAACATAAAATATATTATTAATTAATTATTAATCTAAGTTGTATTTATATTTGTTGGTGTGGTTTAAGGTAAAAAAAAATTTATGATTGTTTTTAGTATTTTTTATTATTTTAATGTGATCATTTAAGAAATATATTATTTTTAATTTTTAAAAAGAATAACCATCATCACAGCAATAAAGAGGAGGTCGTCCAAGTTTTCAAAAGGCAAGCTCTGAAAAACGTGGGATGAGACGAAGCTGTTCTTCCTGTCTTCACTTTAAAAAACAAAGCACCTTGGTATCCTGAAACGAAGCATATTCTTCAAAATAAAATGTATTTGTTTTCTTTTTTCCATCAAATTTTAGCTTCATTCACGTAAATTTTTTTATCTTATATATATATATATATATGGGAAAAAATGGAGTATCAATCCCATACATAGCTAAGAGACTTGGTTCAAAATTAGATTACAGGTGGGATAGGTCAACTTCCAAATCAATAATTTTTTTTAATTTTTATTTAAAATAGCGTTGTTTGAGACAATTTTTTTAATAAAATAGATTTTGATGCATTCACCTGGACCAAGAGTAGTTTGGCCACCCAAGCTCAATATTGCAGCCTAGCCTAGGTCCTAGAAATTGAACCCAACACTCAGAACTGCAGGTCCATCACCAACTCCAGGAGGAATTTGGTCGATCTTACTGCAGATGTGTTCTTCGCCCAACCATGACTATGTCGATATAAAACAACCTGACACGCCTACGACTCACCTTTCGCATTGATCATACCGTATTTCCTAATACTGCTATTGATATATACCCCCCCCCCCTCATTTCCCTTTTTGTTGATCTGATCATGATTAAGTTCTGTTGGATTTATCTATATAAAACACAAGACTTGTGCATTCAACTGACTGATTATGCCAATATATATATATATATGGAGCAATATCTAGCTAGAGATTATAAGTAATGTAGAAATTAATTATAAGCACTCCTCGCTTCTACTGCATACAGTTCATTGCAGGTGTGCCAAAATATGCAGGTTTTATTGCAGTACTGCTAGTTAGCTACGATATATATGAGATATAATATTCCATACCTGAATTATCCGAGCCAGCCAAAAGCTCTACAGAAAGAAGATACGAAAAGTGCTCCAAGATCTGGGATCCCCACTTGTTTTTCCACAGCCAATGTGGCCAAACCATGAGAAGATCCTTGTTCATTCGTTGAATACTCCTGTATATGCCATGGAACACGTAAAGGTGAATAGGGAAGATTCGTTAGGTTACTGATAATGCATCGTTCAATTAGCGATATCCAATACCTCCATGGAAACTGCAAAATGATCGGTGTTTGAAAGTCGAAGAGTGCTCACAATCAGGCACTCAATTGCCTCATCTAACCCAGGACTCCATTGCATTGAAGTACTAGCTGCAAAAAAATAAGCATAAAGTGAAGATGCATGAAAGCTAGGATTCCCAACATGCTGCACCATGGGATTTAATGTATTTTATCTTTGTTTTTATTGCAGGTTATCAAGTATAAAACTAGTAGAATTAACTGAATATTGCCTTGCAAATAAATTGAAATCAAGCACATAACATTAGCTCCGGTCGTAACCAGTTCCTTCCTTCAATATCGCTAATCGTGCTTGTGCTGGTTAAGATCCTCACTGTTAATTTACGAACTAATTTCTAGTTAAACGTGATTGTGTTGTGCTAGTTACAAACAGTAAATTACCTACATGACTTCCTCAGCTTATTCGGAAAATTGCAGCAGCCATCAGTACATCCAGTTAACTCCTCAAATGACAAATTAGTGCGGTAACAAATGGTACAAATCCGTCGGCTACCATAAAAAACTATCCTGTTGTGGCAAAAAAAGGGGTGGAAAAACTCCATTCATTCTCTCATGTATATATATCCCATATCTCACAATTTGATATCTTTTCCCATTCATCATAGTTTAATTAGAGTGGAACGCAGCTTCCCCTCAAAAAATTTTGCGGCCAACGGTAAGCCCTTACACTAGCTAGCTTGCTATTCTTACCCAAAAGCTTGCAGATTTGGGTTGCATCAAATTTTTCTTTTCCTAAAACATGATGTGCAGACATTGACAGGCAATCATATTCCGATAATGCCTCTAGATGGTGGTGTGAAAAGCCACCCCCTAATCGATGGGACGCCATCGTTTCTTGTTGTGATAACTATCTTAACTCCACGGGCGGCTGAAAGGGGTCAGCATAGAAGATCCCATCGCTCACTGTCCACCTTGCATACATCGTCTAAGATAATCAAGCATCTCTTAGCATCAATTGAAGCAAATTCAGATCATCGCTCAACTTACAAGTTTCCAAAGGAATTGCCTGCAGAAGAATTGTTGTTGTTAACAAAACATCAAGAACAAAAACCCCTAGCCTTAATTCAAAAGACTTCGAGCTATATCAATATGACGCAAAATCTGAGCTACGGTGATTTTTCCTACCCCTGCCTTCCTTTGATTGCCTCACAATTCAGTAGCGCAATCCCTTTTTTTATGCTTTTATCTACCATAAATGCACATCAGCCAAACAAATCGTGGGTTTCGTTGCTGGTGGGAAATACAATAGAGAAACACTAGAGAAAAGAAGAGAGTGTGTTTAAAGAGTTTTTAATTATTTGTAACCTTCTTGTTGTTGTTGAAATAAAACAGTGTGCTTGTTTTATTCCTGAGTGTTTCAAACCTCATGAATTTATCTCCTCGTCTCTTTCTCGCATCTCGTGATCCTGTACTAATTCCCTGATCTTTCTTGGTATCAACAACAAGGGATCAGTTTTCTTACCTTACTTGTAGTGCCGGCAGATTCACAGGTCATGTTTTGATTAGATGATGAAGCCTTACATCGTGAATTGCCCCTCCTATGCATCTTCGGTTTTCGTATTTGATCAAGCAGTCAGAGGCAACCTTGGTGAAACTGGCAAGATGTCAAGAATGAATTAAGGGTACTGAAACGAGGGAGTATCTTGCTTGTTGAAAATAGTGATAATTAATATGTATTCAAATATGGTGCGCTGATATGAAAGAACAAACACGTACGGAGAGGCCAGCGTGGACCAGTCTCGGTCTCACGGGTCTCACCCTGCCTCTATGTGAATGAATCTACAACGACAATTTTCGAAGAAAGTGAGAGACAAAAAGAAAGTCTTACAAGTCTTTTATGAACAATGATTTTGAGTGGTAGGACTCGTTAGGGACCCTTAATTAAATTGTTTGGATATTTCCTTACTGGTTAGCATAAACCGACCAAATACATCGATCCAGCTTCGTTATTTGTTTCACTGCAATTATTCTGCTTTGAATTGTCAGCATGTGGAAACTTCCATGCATGGAGGTAAGAAACTTCAATCAGTGAGCTGGACTAGCACAATAAGTATAATCGTTGAGAGCTTGCGGGATGCGGTTCGATTGATTTCTGCATCTTCGCCAGATCGCGTCTTGCTTCCGGACTCGGCCGAGTCTGATTGGTTGAGGTTGAATTTGGCTTTTAATTAGTTGAAAAGCATCCTGTTGAGATTTTAATATTTCTGCGATTTAATACCTTGAGATTCCTTAACAATCAAGCCACTACACGCAATGCTCATATTAATCCGATATCTATCCCAGCCAATCTTTCTGTATCAATTCTTCCTTCATTTATTTATTATTTGAGAGGTTAATGACCAGGTTCTTTCAAAAACCATAACCAAGGGGTTTTTATATATATATATTCTATCAATTATATATTTTCATTAAAACTAATGATTGTGGCCAAACATATAGTTTCAATAATTAGCAGAGTCTTATGTTAAATAATTATTCATGTATATGCATGACATGTTGTTATCATTTTTAATGAAAATAATTAGCAGGGTTTTATGTTGAATAATAGGAACAAATTAACAGATACAATTAATTATTTCCAATATACATAAGAATGTGATGGTGCAGTCTATGAGAATATGTTGATAGATTTCTCTCGATCGTGCATCTCCTTTGAGAGAATGGCTGGATAAACATGCATTCTTAATTATCGTGTTATTAATCTTGTCAGTCCCTGCCACTCATCCTCAAATACCTCACAATTCGATGCATGTATCTTATCCCATTGAGTACAGTGAACACCGCAGATATTTTGCAGCCTGTGGTAAGCCTTTACATTTGCTTGCTATTTTTGCCACTATTGCTTGCTGCTTCAGATCTGCGTCGAACTTCAGTTCTGGCGGTGCATGATCTAGCGAGTGGAAATGGCAGCCATGATTCGTGGGACGCTGTTGTTTCGCGTGGTGACAACTATTTTAACTTCAGAACCAGCAAAGGGTTGGCGTAGAAGATCCCATTGGTCATAGCCCACATTGCAGGCATCATCTAACACGATTAAACTTCTCTTTCCAGAAAGTCTCTCTCTTAGCTTCACCTGAAGAAAATTCAAATCTCCACTGAGCTTACAAGACTCATCCTTGGTAACTTCCTGGAGGATTGTCCCTGTTATGCTCCGAACATCAAAATCTTTTGAATCAAAAACCCAAGCTCTCAAATCAAAAGCGGTGGCCACTGTGGAATCGTTGTACACAAGCTAGGCTAAAGTGGTCTCGCCAACTCCTTCCTCCCCACCTATGGCAACCACACAAACTCTACCATTGCTAGCTACTTCTCTCTCCAGTAACAATTCAAGAATGAACTCTGTGTCCTTCTTTCTAACATAAACCTTAGATCTATCAAGCAAAGAAGTTGTGGGAGTTCTTTTACCTGCTGATCTATGGTGCCTCTCTCCACAAGCACGCTTTTCCAAATATCACTTGATCTTGAACTAATTTCCTCATTCCTGGTATCCATAACAGGACTTGGATTTAACAAACAACAACAGATCAATTTCCCTACCAAACAAGTGCCTGCAGCTTGAGGCTCTTCGGTCATGCCTTCATGTGAAGCTTTGAATCGTGAATTGTTTGTCTTGTGCATCTTTCTTTTTTAGCCTTGATTTTTCTAAGCAAGCAGAGGATCGACTAGCTAAAGGCAACTTTGCTGGGGCTAGAAAATGAAGGGAATTATCTGAAGCAGCAGGGATCCAAGGATACGGTAAAAGCACGAGGGTCCAATAAAGATGGAAAAGTCTGCAGCAAAAAGATCAAGTATTCAAATGGGTCCTGCTGTTCGGTGATAGCCGATGTTGTTCAATGTTATTTTTGTCTTTATAATTCCATTGATTGGGGGAAAAGGTACTGTCCAAAAGGACTTAGATTAAAAAAAAGAATTACTGCACTTAATTCTTTTAAGATTATTTTCTCCTTGTTTTTGAATTTTTTTTGACAAATAGTTGCATGTTTTTTTAATAATTTGTTCGATATATATAAAAAATGAAAATGTTTTGGATTACTCAGACAAAAGAACTCATAAATACTAACCATCTTACTAGAGGTCGTGTGAAGAGCGATGAGATAAACTTTTATTTATGATATATAATCTAGTTGTGGTTGCAGGGGAAAAAAACATTTAAATTAAAATGAAAGAGAATATCATAAATAAAAAAGAAACTCAACAGAAGCTTATCCAGAAAAGAAAAAAAATCAAGATAAAAGGTTATGAACTAGAAACAAAGTAGACGAAAAATCAGCTGTTTTAAAGATGAAATTGCAGAATCTATAGTAATTTGTTTTACGATCTTTAATAAGGTAAACATATATGAGTTTCATATTCATACTATCAACCTATGGTATGTTTGATATCATATTACAAACCTAGTAAAAAAATATTGATAATTAAGTTAAGAATACCCTTAGTATTGGTTTCATTTATATGCATCTTGTCCTCAAAATTACATTATAAAAAGGTTGTCAACATATTTAAAATTACATCATTGTCACCTAAACAAGAAAAAAAAATTATGTAAGATCTATTATGATGCTCGAATCTATAATAAACTTGAAAAATAAAATTATTTTTATAAAGTAAAAACATATTATAACAAATACTTAAACAAACACGCACGTATCAATAACATAAATATACCTAAATTTCACTAACTTTTTGCACAAACATTAATCTATGGCATATTCCACTTTAATATAATTTCACCAATCTTTTGATGAACTTCTATTTTATCATTGTACTTATTTAAGTGTCATTCTTACATCTTGAAAACTCTTATTCATAACATATTTGATTTATATTACAAATCATTTCCTCAAAACCCTTTTAATTCATACAATTATATATATGCATATCCCATGATCATATTTTGTTCACACCATTGTTTCAATTCATATTACATTTAAATTTAATATATATCTTGTAACCATATTTAGTTTGTACCATTGTTTCAATTTGTACTACTTTTAAATTGTATCACATTTTATTTTGTAGCATACTTATCCTTTTTTGGTTTTTTGAATATTCAATTTATTTTGATTAAATACATATATGTGTTCTCGTGTTCTCCTAACATGTGATTTGATATTAAAAACTAACATGTAATTTGATATTAAAAACTTCTTACGTGATTAATTATTTAACTTAATCTCTTAAAATTTGTAACCATTGTTACCTTATCTAATTTTCTTTTTCATGTAACCCATGTTATTATCCTTCACATTATTTTGACTCATTTTCAAAAGATCTAAGACTAGTATTTTACTTCAACTTATAATTTCTAATGAAAACCTTCCTGACTAGTGAAATTTTGATAAAGCTTATTTTATACAAACCCTATCCAAATTTCATCCAACCATTTTTCTTCAACTTATGGTCTCTAATTGAAACCTTTTTTATTAATGAAATTTTAGGTGTTACACAAATTCTATCCAAATTTCATCTAGCCATTTACAACATAAAATTTAAGGTGTTATACGAGCAATTTTGAGTAACAACCTAAACTTTTAAAACATGTTTTAAACTACTCGCTAGACATGGATCATTGAAGTCCTTGGAATATTATTGTTTTGCTACTGACAATTTGACTTCTTCCAATATTTCATTATTAATTTGATGAGTCGTTAACACATATCATTTGTGAACCACTAGAATACTAGCCAAATTATGTATATCCTAATCATTAATGCAACTGACACCATTAGCTCCATTTTAGATAGTTAATTTATCTTTTCAATCAATTTTATGTTTTTTATTAAACCTTCCTGAATCAACCGAACCAATGTCACTAGCTCATTACTAGGTAACTACTTTTATACATATTAATATTCAAATACAAAAATACTACATTATAGACGTTATCATTTCAAGCTTAACTATAATTCATCACAAAAATCATTTAGATCCCTCCATCATTTTCAATGTTGGTCAAATATCCTCCATAGTATAACCATGATTGTCACTTCAGCTTTTAACATGGATTCCATCCCAGAACAACTAAAACATGTCAAATTAATCAACAAAACCCAAACGCTTCAAGTATTTATTTTTTGCCTAATACCACCATTGATCAAAGCCATGGATTTTCCTTTAACTTTTCCTATAATTTCACATTACCCACTCTGATATACATATAAAAACACATTTTTATCAAATTTTAACAATAACAATTCATCATTCAATCAAACTCCAGCTTAAACACATACCCATGTTATACTTATAACCAAAACCAACTAAGAATTGCATATAAATAAAGGTAAAGGCTTGCTTACCATTTTAAACACAATTTCTTTAGAGTTTGATGCAAGAGAACCTAAACTATTTTTCCTTCTCTTCAAGATTTCTCATTTTCCCTCTCTATATATTCATCTTCTTTTCTTGGTTTCTCACTCCAAAACTCATTTATATGATGTTTATTTTTCAAGAGAATGATTAATCCTTATAAAAATCTCTTAATTAAGCAAGAAACCACTTAAAAATTAGTAAGGAATTGATGTAACCATATTATTCGATAGTTTCACCCATATTTACCTAATGTTTTGTCCATGTTTTATATGTAAAATGCGTTAATATTCTTTGTTTTATGTTTTGAAGGTACTTTTGGATGAAAAATGCAAAAAGGAGTAAATTGAAGATAATTGGCAGATTTTACGTTCAGTCGATGTTTTGTGCAAAACATGAGTTCTAAAGATCAAAATGAAGTGATTCCAGTGGCACTAAAACGATAACATCCATACCTTTCTGAAAATGTAATGCAAGAAAAATAAAAAGAGAAAGATCATGGAAATCACATCCTTCAAAGTCAAATCTCGTATTCTGCCACTATTGACCTTTGTCTATTCAAAATTCAATATCTAGAGCTATAGAAGTCCAATTTATGTAAACTCAATTTTTTTTGATTCCTGACTCAAATTTTTGTAAACACTCCAAATTTCATCCAAAACAAATTTCAGATTAGGGAGATATGATTTTTCAAAGATGACAACTGAATTCTGTCAACAATCAGGTTTCGTGAAGAAATGAGTTCAAATTACGTTTCGAAGCTTCTAAATCATCATCCAAGTTTTTATATCAGCAATTTATCTCCTCTAAGTTAGAGTTTAAAGATTTCATGCAAGGTTATTTCTCTTTTTTAGGAAAAATAGTTATTGAAGTACTTAAATGTCAATTGTCAACTTAAGGGAGGACTACTTTGTAAATTAAAAACTAGGGTTTCTTAGCATATAAAAAGAAAGAGAGAGAGGAGAGAAGGGGGCAGCAGCCAGAAGTTAAGAAACACAAATTCTCTCCTCTACAAACCCAAAAAATTATGCTCTCTTTATTCTTTAAGAATAGTTGTTCAATAGTTATGCAAGGCTAAGCTCTTTTCTTGGTTGTAAGGACACAACAAACCTTCAAATTTCAAGAACCGTGAGATTTATTCTTTCTTTTATTTTTAGTTTATATTATGAATAAGTATAATTGTTTTCCTGTGCATATTTTCTATGATTGTTGTTGATAATTGCTAGAGTGGAACTCTAAGTTATTATTGTAAACAATTTATTGCTAAGTTTGATATCAAAACCAGAGTTGTGATGTATGAACTTGTGAAGCAACTAAGCTTGATAATTGTGGCGGAACTACATTATTAAACTTAGAAAGAACACTTAAATATCTAGTTCTTAGGGCTGCCGTTGAACTAAATCATTAATGCGGACATTATGATTTTTGTTGATTAGGGTTAGTTATACGGTGGATCCGTTAATTAACCAGCATTAAGAAAAGATAAAAATTCAGAATATAAATTGTAGTTTTGTTTCAAAGATCGGTTCTAATTTCCATTAGTGGATGTGTGTTTGCAACCAAGGTTTGTTTTCTTGATAAATTTTGAGTTCAATTGATTTTGTTTGCTAGTTTAATTTCTTCCATAGTTTAGATCATTACAAATCAAAACCCCTCAATTGCATAACATATAGCATAAAAATATGAACTAAATCTTCCTTGTGGGATCGACCCCTTGCTTGCCCTATACTATCTTGTATGTTGTGTTTTAAGCTAGGGTAATTAATTTGTGCGACCACGACATCGCAATAGGAATGGAAGGCTTTTTGGTCTCCCTAGCTTATGGAACTCTTCACCAGCCTTTTCTTGTTTATAAAGATAAATTTTGCTTACTTTATCGTTTTACCCCTCATAATATTTTTTTTCTTTGTTTTTGGGTAACATATTTGGCTGTCAACCTAATTGTAAGGCCCTAAACTCCTATTATCCTTAAATTTTAATCCAATATAGAAACATATATCAGGAGAGTCATCATAAAATTTAAACCTGATCTAACGATCAGATTGGGAGTTATACTTTATAACAGAAAACTAGATAATATTGGAATTTATAGCCCAAATTCTAATTTCAGACTCAACTTTAAACACATTGTTCTTTCTCAACCGTATGAATTAGAAAGCCTACCATATATTATTAGAAAGGTACAAATGTTTTCTTCCCAAAACAATTAGAACAAAAATGAAATTAATCTTCATATATATAACAAAGAGAAGTCAAAGGTCTAATGTGATAGATTTACCCTTTTTAATTTGAGCCTTTGAACTTAGCCCCTTTAATGTTTTCTTTAATTATCTTCCATTTAGATCTTATACTAGGGTTAATTAATGGTGTAGATTAGATAATTTCATCTTTCTTTTTTCATCATTTATGTCATTTATGAACCTATTATGATTTCACGGTAACGTTACCTATTTTTAATCAGAATTTGTACCAACACCTTTTTATGCAGTTCTCTTAACTCTCTTTTTATTCCCTTTATAATTACTTGGAATTATTTTCTCAATCTCAAAATATATTTGTTTTTAAGTGTGGGGCTTGTCTAGGAGGTGGAACTCATCTAGTAGATAGAGCTCACCTAGTAAGTAAAGCTTATTTAGTATGTGAAACTCACCTTTTATATATCATCAGAACCTATAGGTCCCAGTGACACATTTTAGCATGTAAAATCTGCCCAGAAAATCATAAGTGTTGCTTTTAAAAAGCGTCATCATGAGTGTAGTCATAGGTATAGTTGTGGAGCGTGGTCATGGGCATGGGCATTGCTGTTAGCATAACCACAAGCATAACTGTTGGCTTAGCAGTTGATGGCTTTGTCAACCATGAAAAGAGCTTTTGAGAAACAAGAATGAATTGGCTTTTTGTCCAGATTCTCACAAATAACATCAATGATGAAATCCTAAAAAAATCAAGTAGTTTGAAAACGAAGCTTAAATATGAAATAATTAATTAATCTCTTTGTTCTAGCTTAACCCATTCTTCCTAGCCGATATGGCTATTAGCTTGTACTTGGTGCTGGTAAGCCAAGGTAGCTATTAACCGGTAGTTGTAAAATATCCTCTATTATAGATTTGAAGACTCTCGAATGTTTAGATATTTAATTAAATATTATTTTAGGGAGAAAAAATATAATGATATTTTAGAAAGATAAACTTTAAAAATATATACGTTAAAAATATTAATAATGAATAGATTTTGAACCTGGATCTTATAAAAAAAATTATTATTTTTCTCTCGAATGTGTGGATTTTGAACCTGATGCAAAAAATTATAAAAAAATTGAGATATCCCTAAATAAAACTTAAAAAAAAATCTTAGAAGAAAATTATTATTTTACTATTGCAAAGACGTCTATTCAATATTATAATCCACACATGTGTTTGCATTAATATCCCAATTAGGAGTGAATAGTATCGGAGGACAAGGTTCGTAGGAAGCTTAAATTATTTATATATGGTGGTTAGAAGCTCCTTTCTAAACTGTCCCTTTCAATTGCAAGGATGGCACCAAATTATTATCTCTTTACTCAAAACCATCCTTTATAGCAACATTGTCGGAACAAAGTTTAGAGAGCATCCTAAGATCATCACATTAAATATAATGCAAAATGCCAGCAAGGGTTTAAAGGATACTGAGAGGGAAGGTTAATTATTTCAATGTAATTATTGCATATTCCACTACAACAAACCTGAAAAATACCGACGGGATAATTCGTCAATATTTAAAAAAAAAATCTTGTAGTGTCTGAATTACCAATAAAACCACCACCAAAAACATCTCATTAGTGAGTTTCTAGTTGAGGATTCATCCTTTGATGGCATTTTCATCACCAACTTTCATTTCCGATGAAAATGCAGATCGAACGCCTGAGCAAAAAGACAAGTCTTGACAGTTCATTTTTCCATCAGCACCTTAAATGCTGACAAAATTGTCGAACATAGATTTCGTCATAAATGTCCAAACCTTAAGTAACTTTTTAACGAGATTTGTGCAAGCTCTGTAACAAAAATCACAATAAAAAACAAATCACCATAACATCCAAAATTTATAATGAAGATTTCACATATCTTGAACTAGAAGGCTCGTGAGGGGAACGCAATGGTAAAGCTATACAGCCACCTCATTGCTCTCAATACACCTTAATTTCTTGTTCGAACAGGGCTCTCTTTTTTAACTCCAAACTAGGCAACTAAAAATACAGAACAACTTGGCAAGGAAAGTGGTGTATCCAAAACAGTACAACTTGCTCTTATTTCTTGGATTGATGTTATAGAAATATCAGAAAAATAATAAAAATAATTTCTAACAGGTCCATAAATTGCACCAGCCTACAATTAAAAATAATAAGGATAAGCAGAAGTGTCTTCACCAAATTTCTCAATCATGTGGATGTATCATACAAAACAAATACAAACAAAAAACTTAAAATCCTAAATTCATATGATAACTATATATATATATATATATATAAAAGCTCTTGCAACAAACATTTCCATTCTTTTATCGATAATTTTTTTCTTCTTGTTTCCTTTACCTCCCTTCTTTGAGTTTCCTCATATACTTTATTGGAGTCAGTTCACTTCCAAGATGTTTTTCCCGCAAATTAAATAGTTTGTTTTAACAATCTCACAAATAAATACTTAATTAACACCATAAGAAAAATAATAAAATATATATAATAACAAGCTCATACTAAAAGCTTTGCATGGTTTACAAATGAAAGCACTTCTTCGATATGCTTGCTCATCGAATCATAAATTTCTTTATTTTTATTTTGAGTCCTAGAACACGAATGCTTTTTAAAATCTTTTAACACTACAGTCTTAAAACAATACCCAATTACACTTTGTGACGTGCCTTGATCTATAGTTTTCTCACATTGTTACATCATCAGGGTTGGCTCTATTAATTGCCTGTTTGTGGATATCATACCACAAATCACATAACCTGATATGAAAATTTGTTAAACAAAAATAAGATAAGGAAATTATGAGAAAAATATAAATTTTCAATAATACAATATTTTTTATATAATACTTACCTAGTTGCACTGTTTTTCTCATATTTTCTTGACCAACATCTCATTGCTATCATCCAAGAAAAAATTTTCCTTGTATTAAAATCATATATTAATTAATTTTTAAAATTTAAAAAACTATTAACTCAAATTAAAGATTATTATCTAACCTTAAACTTTCTCCGCCAAGCTGCTACCATACTCATATATTCAAGATGCTTATGAAGCTGACTCCATGGAAATAATAGTTCTTCGAATGATAACTTCATCGTAGATGTGATCGAATAGACAACCTTATTATTGGTAAACCTGAAAATCAATTCATCAAAACCATTTTAATTTAATGTAAAACTTAAAATATCCAATTACAAATAAATAACTTCAGTATTTAAAAGAAAAAAAAACATTAATTACATAGTGAGGTCATCCTTCCATTCTACAGTAATTTTACCCAATAAAATGTCTCTCGTAAAGGGAATTCCAAACCTGCTGTCTACATTGTTCGAGCCTTGGTCAGTAACTTCCGCAGTGGATGCCTCTTCGTGTGTCTCTTCATGATTGTCACTTGAATTAACAACACGATCGCCAATGTTATTGCTTTGACACAGCTACTTGACAAAGCAGTAGCGATGTTGTTGGACTTGGGCATGTTTCTTCTTTGATACATGGTATCTAAAAGGAAACAATTAACACAATTACAAGAAAACTCTTACCTTAGTTTTTGGAACAGTCCACCAATTCAATTGGCCCTGCACAGATTCAGTCACTTTTAAGTTCACGACTTTTAGGCAAAACAAATATGCACATATCATTCAAATTTTACAATTCATATTCAATTGTAATAGTATACCTCCATATACATCGAACCCAATAGGTATAGTTTAAAAATTGTGTAACAAAAAGGGAAGCCCTTGCGAAGAAGAAATGTTGAGCAACTCTTTCATATTTCTTTGTTCTCCAAAACCTATTAGAAGAGTGTGTGGAACTAAAAGAATTTGGTAGTTAAAGTAATTGTTGATTTTGGTTTTCCATATGTTTCCACTTACAAGGGAATGCTAGATTTTTGCAAGCAGCTTTTGTTACCTCTCAAGTACTTTAAACTACTTTTAAAACAACTGCCTTTAAGATTAAAAAAATGCAAGAAAATTCTATAACACAAACAAAACTGATTCCTAGAAGCACATGATCCATAACCAACCAAGTACAAAACAAATTACAGAAGAAACCACTTATTGTACTCAAACCCACATATTGTTCAATGTTTATCCAGTTATCAATTCGTTTCTGAAACCAAAAACCATAAACCACAGGCTACTCAAATATATGTCAGATATACAAACATAGCCAGAGTGAACAACATAACCAACAGCCAAACCAACCTCCACAGAAAGAAGTTAATGCTTCAATGGCAAACTCATAAGAGCATAAACTACATTACTGGTCATTGCTACATAATAGATGAGTTTGATGTCGTTCTTTTTGCCTAACATTTCTTTTTTGACGCAAGAGGTTCCCTAACCTCAACCGGCTCAAATAAGATAAAAGAATCTCTTTTTTGCAATAAGAAAAAACCTAACAAGAAGAAACAATATCAAGAGAAAAAGACTCAGCCAGTACGCAACACTCTGTTTGCCCTAAACATTGCAAAGAAGGCAGAATAATAACACTTGAACCGTATACCTCACTTGTTCAAAACACACTACTCGTACATAATACAACACAAGCAATTTTCACAATCTAGTAGCCAAGTACAACAACAATTATTCATCAAACTGACCAACAAAATGGAAACTTGCAAAGTAATCGATTCAATCTTGGCATACAAATTTCAAGTAAAACTATCCAAATCATTTACAATGTTGCATGCAATTAACTATGAACTCAACCTCATTTCCATATACAATCTAACCCCTTTTTCCACCATATAAAAGCATACACACTACATAATACATTAGCTGTAATATGGTATCTCTGATTGCATCTATCAGTCAAGTTTCTTGCAGGAAATGTTCAAACTGGAATATACATAAACACAAATAAGCATTCAACAAAAGTAACAGGAATTACAAGTCCAAGAACAAAACATTGAAAAGAGAATTGGAAGCTAACCAAATCAGAAAAGAAACATGAACCTACCTAGCAACACCCAAATGGAATGGGAATGGTGGGAAGAGAGAAGAACCGATTGAATGTTAAATCCAAAAAAATCAATCTCCACACCTAGCCTCTGCAGCAACTTCCTTGGATGGAAGACACTGGATAATGAAATCTCCAAAGCACCCAAAGGCCTGCATTTAAAAAAAGCAAACATCAGAGAGAAAGACACCAAGAAACCCGAGAAACAACAGCAGAGAAAAGAGCACAAAAAAAGAGAACCAAAAGTGCCACCACAAATGACAGGGAAGGAGAGAGATCGAGTGAAATTAGGGCAGGAAATTTGGGGGAAATGGGAAAATTAGGAATTTCAATTGAGAGAAGAAGAAATGGGGGAGAGGACTGTCAGGTGTAATTTCATTTTAAAATCACCAACAGAATTTTCATCAGCTATTTACTGGCAATATAACACGTCATCAATGCTACCATGCTGATGAAATTGCCACTATTATTTTTTTATTTTTTTAATTATGTCACCATTTTCATTAGCAATTGCCAACAAAAATGTTCCGTCACTGTTTTCATCAGCGTTCTTGTTGCTATTTGTCAATTTTCTAGTAATGTTTAATGGATGTAAAACAAGAAAAAATGATTGGACAATTCAAGATCCAACTGACCTTCTGAATCTGTAGTGTTTTCAACAAGTCGAGAAGCATTAAGAGAATGAATAAAATGGATCATCACTGTTATGACACGGTCATGCAGTTAGATTTCCCTTTATTGTACTTGTCAAACTAGTATCTCCTTGACATTGTCTGGATTTACAGGCAAGCAAAATATAATTGACAAGTTCTGCACAGTTCTCTAGCACAGCTATATTCTCAGCGTCCTCATCAGTCATACCCCAAGCAACTGTATAAATATGTCCCATCTAATGGGTAGAAGACCATGGTGTCCCCATGTTTCCCTTCCACCGTCTTCAAGCAATGACTCAATCATACGGTGTAAAGAATTCCATATTTTATTAAAAAGTTCATGTAAGGCTCCAAACCTTTTGAAACTAATCTCTTGTCTGTGTAGTTTGCTCAAGGAAATTGCCTTATTCCAACTTTATCTGCTCCTAGTTCATTGACAACAGCATAAACTACTTCAAAAGCAATCAGCAGCATCTCCTCACCTCCACCATATTGGACTATCTCACCATTCACTTCATCTTTTGTAAAGCTAGCAATTGGGCAGGAATGAGACCCGTGGATTTCAACTTCCACCAGAACCCTACAAATAATAACAGGAAATGATCAAAAAGGTACAAGCTGCTTTGATAATTTACCTCTGAAGAAGGTGCAAGACTTGTTTAAAAAACCAGTAATCACTTCTAACACTTCAACAGTCAAAAGACAATGATTGTTTCATTCCCATAAAACCTTGGTGGATTAACTCCCATCTAGAATTATAATCAGACCACAAAAGAAACAAAGTTACCAATAGACACCTATTACTATTTCTGAGAGGATCTAGAAAATGCAAGAAACAAGTTTCCATTTACCTGTCAATAGCAACATGGACCCCTTGTTTTAGTAAAACCTCTGTGGTGATCTGGGTGATGGATACACCATTTTCCTCATTTAAGTAGTTGAGCCTTCATTAAAAAAAAATGCGACAATGTCTTAGAATGATCTTTAATCACTTCTCCACTGCGATAATAAATGAAAAGGTTTGTTTCTTCCATTTCAGTAATTCAAGGATACATCAATTTTCATACAAGAGAGATCCAATATGAAGTGCAGAGGATGCAAACAATCAACTGATCAAACAAAAGAAAATAAACGGCAGAAATTCTCAAATTGAAAGGATTAAACGAGGAAGGAAAAAAAGAATTGAACAGAAAAACATAGGAGAGGGAGTGCCAGGAACAGAAATGCCTCCACTTCTTCTACAATTATAGGAATGGTCAAAAGGGAATCATGCGTGCAGGTTTTCCTGTGCAGTAACCCTAGTGCTCAAGGACCACATATAACAATAAAGAAAAGGAATATATAAATATAAATATATATATATTGCCAAACAAACAATTGAAAATCATTACAATGAAAATAAAACTTATGAAAGAAAAAATTTGTATTTTGCAAGATTAATGCACTTCTCTTCCGCACAAGGGTTTGTAAGCAGTCTCGTTGAAATATAGTTCTCCATGTTCAGTGATCAATAACATGCATATATCTCAATAAAGTGTGGGACTATAACAGTAGCAGCAGTTATGACCCTATATCATGCGCGTTGGTGCGAGCAGCTAAGTGTTCCTCAATTGGAAGTCCAATCACCAAGCAAAAGGTTCCCAAATGTCCTATCACTAAAAATTCAAAAAGAACAATAAGTGCCTCTATGCCTTGAGCCTGCACTCCTAATAAACAAATTTTCCATTGATTCAATTTCTTGATTTTTATCTTCAATTGTTGGGAACTAATAAAGTTCTTATGCTAAACTCTAATTAATGAACCTACAAGTACCTTCAAATTGTATTGGATTAAATTCAGGTATCGTAGACATTCCCCATTTCCATCCCCAATCATTTTTATTTTACCATTTATTCAAAAAGAAATCCCATTATTGGTTCGTTTTTCATCCAATTATATGGATCAACAATCAACACTAATGAAATTGACATTTTGTTCATAGAATAATATAACAATTTTATCTAATTCCATTCAGGACTATGGAATGTCTGAAACACGTATGAATACAGGAATAAAGAGAATTTTAATTTTCTACTCAGATTGGAATTTGCAATGGATACAACTAGAAAAGAATTGAGAAATTCTACTTAACTTAGACTTATGAAATTTTATATAAAATAACAAAAAATGATTCAATTTCTACTATTATTTATGAGATTACACATTCCAATACAATTAGATACCTGTGAAATAAATAATTAGGGATTTGATCTTTTCAATGAGACAACAACCCAATAGTCAAAAAACAATATAAAGTTGTTTTTCTAGCTCTTTCTACTTGATAAAATAGACATTAACTTGAAATTGCATAAGATAAGAAAGTGTAGAAAAGAGCTTCAGAAGTACCTGGCGCTAGGTATTTGCTTATTATAGATAGGGTAGGCATAGGGGATCAAATTATCATTCTCACTCTTATTAGAGAGTATTTGACACATTATTTATCATCTGAGAGAAAACACTACAATTATATGCAAATGATGAAGAGAACGTGGGTGGCACATGGTGGTTTATTGGCTTCTTGATGAATATTTGTTGAGGGATAAATTAACAATCTATATGGAGATACATAATATGTGTTATCTTAAACAACTTGTCAGGCTTGATTGCCTTGATGAATAGCATGATTTTGGTTAGTTATTTCACCACTACAGATTGCGAGATGCCATAAGAAATGAAATATGGTGTATGAGCACGTAAGAGGTTGACTTTGACAAGACAACAATTGCACAAACCACTTGGCCAGCTTTGAAGTCAGAGAACAAAGAACGGTACCTGATTCTCTTGTTCACTTTCAATGAGCAGAAACTAGTACCAGTCTGCAGGTTCTACCACCATCATGGTTACTGGATTGCAAAATTCTATCCGGACTTCATTTATGGAAGACAAACATCCCATCTTACATAGGGGATGAAGGCAATCATGGACCCATAGCGTCCATTCTTTCTTGAGCATTGTTTTTTCAGAAGGGGGCAAAATTCAATACGCAGGGACCCAAGCATAGCAGGGAAGCCTTCCTTAGGCAAGAAACAGAGTTTAGGGCAGTCTGAAATCATTAAAATTTCAAGAGACATGAGACATTTGAGGCCCTTTGATATGGACTTCAGACCCTTGAGACTCAAGATGTAAAGAGAGGTAAGTGAAGTGGGAAGAAGTTGACCCTCATCATCAGGAAAGGAAACCATATTTGTACAAGGACTTGTGCATTCAATTACAAGTCGTTTAAGAAAGATGAGTGTGTCGAGTCCCCAGTCTAACATTGACTCTCTGACATTCTCACAATAATGGATCTCAAATTCAATTAAGTTTGGAGGCAAACCCCCTTTTGAAAAAGAAACAAGATTGTGACAATGATATACACTCAACTCTTTAAGAGAAACTAGGCAGTCCATATGATCGGGTAGAGACCTCAAATTCTCACATTTCCATATGCTTAAAGAAATAAGATTTGGAGTGACCAATCCCATATCTGGGAATGATTCTAACATAGAACACCCACTTATTTCCAGCTCAGTGAGATGGGATAGGTCATATAAGGACTCTAATGACTGCATTGTGCAATAGCCAATTTCAAGTGTCTTAAGAGACCCAGGAAATTCAAAAGCTGGGAGGGGCAAGAGAGGTAGACCTTCTATGGTCAAATGCTCAAGATGAGACAACTCCCTTCTATCACTGCCATCATGCACAATTCCCCCGTGTAGATTCTTGAGATCTTTGCACCATGAAATTGCCAGTGAATTCAGTGTGATGGGCAACATTCCTCTTGGAATGGACTCGAGAGATGGACACCAGCTAATTCGCAACTCTTCAAGAAGGCACTGGCTGCTCTTACAGCCATTCATCGTTATCATCATCCCATCAGGCAATGACTTCAGCGAATCACACCGTGAAATCTCAAGACGTTGGAGAGTGTATGGCAAACCTCCTGGAAAGGACACTAGTTTTGGGCAATGATCAACTTTCAAATTTCTGAGTGAACCAAGGAACTGCAACCCACTTGGCAGCTGTTCCAGGTCACCAAATTTCTCAAGCTCAACTAACGACACAGGCTGCTCGAACTTCTTGATCTCTAAATGCTTCATACTTGCAAGTTCATGTAAATCAGTTCCATCTTGCCACAGGTACATCAAATCATTGCAGTTTTCAATTTCCAGATCTTGAAGTGCCGCCAAGGCTTGTAAAAAATCACCAGGTAAATAAACAAGGCCAGTGATGCTCCCAACTTTTAAAGTAGTAAGGGAGGGCATAAAAGACATATGGTTTAGAATTGCCTCGTTACACCCTTCAACAATCAATTCACAAAGACATGGAAGTATTTCAGGTAAGGCTACTAACTGCGGGCAATTGCAAATAGAAAGTTTTTTCACAGATGGAAGGTGACCTGGCAACTTGCCAGCCAACATGGGACAATTTATTATTGTAAGCTCACGTAGATAAGGAAATTCTCCTACTTCCTCTTGGTTGAGTCCATTAGACCAGGACCATTGCTTCCAATTCAACATATCCTCAATTATTAGACCCTCTAGAGATGGAAAAGCCTTGACAGAAGAACCAAACCCCAAAAACTCAGCACCAACTGTCGTTACCTTATCCATGCCTTTTATGCTCAAATGTCTAAGTAAAGGTAGTTGTCCTAGTGATGGTAATGATGTGATTTTATGGCATCGACGAAGTTGTAGGCACACCATATTAGTGAATGAGTGATCCCCTAACCATGATGGGAATGTTGTGCCACCATATGACATAATTGAAAGCTTTTGTAGAGTTTGATGAGGTTCTAGAAGGTTGAGGAGCTGTAATTCCCTAGCTTCACTTTGAAAACCATTGACATTATGAATCCATTCCAAGGATAATTCACTAAGGCCCCTCTTCTGCTTTAGAATGGCAAGCTCCGTGTCTTGAACATCCACCACATTATGTAGCCCTGTGATATTAAGCTGTCCTTGAAGATGGGAAAGTTTCATCAACTCTCGTATCCCGAGCCCTTTTCCCATGATAAACTTTGGCAAGGTATGGAGGTTTGTCAAATTACCTATCTGAGGTGGCATCTCTTGCAAACTATCTGTCCCGCTGATGTCAAGGTACTGCAAGTCAATTAGATTGTCAATGCCTATAGGTAACTTAATAAGTTTCTTGCAACCCCTCAATCCCAGCGTCTGCAGCCGAAATACTTCACATAGTGATTCAGGTAACACTTCAATTTCAGTATAAGACAAGTTAAGGTACCGTAAATGCTTTAATGCACAAATAGAACTTGGCAGCTCTACTAAACAATAACCAGCTAGAGATAGCACAACCAAACGTTTTAAGTTTGGAACCAAGTCATGCAACACCTTACTGGTCAAGTGGTTATATGGTGGTGAAAAAATTGGCAATGGTAAGAAAGTTCGTAAACTCTTCATCTCATAAAAGACTTCAAACCTTTGGGAGATGTCGTAACGGTGACGAGTGAATGATGAATGGCGAACCTTTGCATGCGATGGTGAATCCTCAAGCTTATCACCCAAATGAAAGCATGCTTCTCCGCTAACAAACTGAGCTAGTTCACTTATTAGGTCATGCATAACATACCGGACATTGTTGGCACTGGACTGCTGAAAGAAGGATCTTGATAACAAATCATGAAAGTATTCCTTGCCTATGTCTTTCATCTGTTTCTTTTCCTTTGGTTGCTGCAGAAAACCCTCTGCCATCCACAACGAAACCAATTCATTCTTGTCAAATTCGTAGTCCTTTGGAAAAATTGCACAATATGCAAAGCACTGCTTTAAATGAGAAGGAAGGTGATGGTAGCTCAATCTCAGAGCTGGAAGGATCCCACTATTCTCTTCTGGTAAATCCCATATTTTGCTATTCAATACAACCTTCCACTCTTTAGAATTCCGTTTACCACGCAGGAGGCCTCCAAGTGTCTTTGCTGCCAAAGGTAATCCCTTGCACCTTTTAACTATCTCTTCGCCTATATCTTTCAAATCTGGATAATCATCAAAACTACTTGCATCTAAAGCATGTTTGGCAAATAGCAACAGGCAATCATCATCCGACAGCTCCTTCAGTGCATAAGCATAAATTGAACCCGTCAGTAATGAGACTCCTTCGTTACGAGTGGTGATAATAACTTTGCTTCCTCGTGCCCCGCTGGCAAATGGGCTACAAAGAGCAGTCCATTCCTCGTAGTTCTCACTCCAAACATCATCTAAAACAATCAAAAACTTCTTGCCAGACAGCTTCTCCTTCAGCTGCACTTGAAGCAAATTTAAATCACATCCCGCAGCAGAACTATCAAAATTTAAAATTGTTTTGGTTATCCTAAGCACATCAAAATCATCAGAAACACAAACCCATGCTTTATAATCAAACTCCACACTCTCGTCATTATACACTAGCTGCACAAGAGTTGTTTTGCCGACACCTCCAAAACCAATAATTGAAATCACAGAGAACGGCGACCCATTTGCTGCTTCACCACCTCTCGTCAACAATTCAACCAGAACCTCCTTGTCCTTTCCCCTCCCGTAGACACGTGGTTTTTCTTCCATCAACGACTTTGTGGGCAGTCTTTCATTGAATCTACTCAAACTCCAGTCGCTCAAGTCCAAGAGATCCTTTTCTGCAACAATCTCTTGCAATCTCGAAGTGATCTCCTCTAGCTTGGACCACCCCATCTTGCCAATACCAGCAGAAAAACAAGTTGGGACCAGATTCTTGCCTAATTTACTCTTCCACCTCTTGTAGCTGTAAGTTTGAGACCAGGCTTCATTTTCAAACTCTTCCAGGACATCCTGGACATCATATGCCAAATCTCGGAGCTTGTTAAGCCATAATTTGACGGCCTGGTTAGTTATTTGTTTCTCTTCGGCATCAGTCAGAACCGCGCGAATCTCCAACAACCTTAATTCCCATTTCTTAAGTTCACTGTCGATTTCCTTTTCCTTTTTGCTAGCAAATTTAAGAAAACTAGCAGAAGCCAACTTTTCGAACAAAGGCTGAAGAATAGCAGAGGTAATAGCTTCTACAACATCCATCTTTATTTCTTCTTTTTGTTGAATCAGTCTGCAAATAAAATTCAAATTTTGAAGTAATTAGAATACTTAGGGCGTTGAGAAATAAAATTAAAAAAAAAAAAGGGAAGGGACTAGACAACTAGTTCTCGGCATTTTTTCATCAGGTAAAGCAAGATAATAAAAAAAAAATCAAATTTCCTTGATTCCCTCCTCCTCCTCCTTGTTCTGTAAATAAATTGCCGACTTGTTCGATAATCTATCCGCCAGATCGAATTCCCCGGAGGTAATGAAGAGGCAGGGTATTTCAAAAAATAGACACACACACACACACACACTTGAAAGGATGAGGATGGGCCGCCGCAGAAGAAATGGAGTTTCTTTTAGCCCATTCTATTGAGCAATTGAAACTTGAAACTTCATTCTGCTGGCTAAATAATTATCCCTTTTTATCACTTCTTTTCTTTTCTTTTTTGTCACTTCGCTGCTATTGATATTTATTTTATCTTATATTACAAGAATAGTATTATATTATCATTAACTAGAAAACTAAAATGCGTAGTTTTTCCTATAGTTAACTAGAGCATTTTCTATACACTTATTAAACATCATGGATCGGATCCTGTGTGTTTTGTAGCAATTTATTTTAGTTATCAATGTTTAATTTTTGATGATTTAATTCTAATTCAAAGCTACCAACTTTATTTTTTCTAGTCAATAATAAAATTTGAAGAAGAGATAACGAAATAAATAAATAAAAACATTGAGTATGAATTGCGTGTCATAGATTTCAAGAAAAATACACTTAAATCTTCAAATTTTTAAAATAATATAAATTATATAATTTACAATCCTTTAAATTTTAAAAAAAAATTATTTTAAAATAAAAATTTATTTAGAAAGAGGTTGGAAAATTATATAAAAAATATATTTTTAAAATATAAAATAAATCTATCTCTATATTTTAAAAATTATATAAAAATTTATTTAAAAATATATTTTTAAAATAAAAATTATTTTTCAATCA
>SRLM01000287.1:1374979-1397991 GCA_015708895.1 Populus ilicifolia | reverse complement strand
ATATATATATATATATATATATCCTTTCAAGGTATTTTGTTTAAAGATTTATTTTAAAATAGAGTTTAAATTATGTTTCATAAATATTCTTATTGTTTTTCAATTAAGTCTTTTTCAAATAAAAAAATCAAATCATGTAATTCATTTGTAGTAATTATGGTTTCTTTTTTTTTAAAAAAAAAAGGAGTCAAATACCTTAAGAATTTCCAATGAACAGCATCGAGTATATAGTTATTTATATCATTTTTTAAATATTATTTTATTGTTTATAATAATATTATTGAAAAAAAATAGTTGATAAAAAATTATACAAATACTTAATCAAATGGAATAAACAAACAAGATTTGAATAAGTGCGATACAAATCGAATTATAGAAGTTTGTTGTTATTGCACTGAGATTTTGACAAAAGAAAAAACTAACAACTAAAGTTGTAAATAAATTTATGAAAGTTAGGTGTTAATTACCTTAAAATTTAAGTAAATTCACTTTGCATTAACACTGATTTCTTATATATATATATATCAATCTTAGAAGTTTATACAGATTTTTCATTTATGATTTTCTGTACACATTGCTTAGTAAATATTGTTGGATGATTTAAATTATGTATAGAAATTTCAAAAATAAATAAATCATTTTAAATTACATATAAAAAGTCTCTACAAAATGAGCACAAGAATAGTTGATGGTTTTTATCAGATAATCTAATTGTTATAGAGTAGTTACCATGCCTAGAATATAACTAGTAGTGTACTATTAGTTATTTTTTAAGATTTATTTTTCAAAAAATATAAATATAAATAGAGAAAGAGAAATTCGATGTAAAAATGTTTCTTCCATAAAACACTGCTAAAGATTAGTAGAATCTATGGGGTCGGTTTTAGAGAGATTACCTGTACAAAGACCCAGCCATTGCCATATCTGAAGATAGACTCCATAAAACCAAGACAGCAATGTGCACAGGAAAACATGAACTCGTCTTCTCCCTCTAACAAATTCTTCAAACCCCGAGTGAGGATTCTCAATGCTTAAATGGCAGGCACACATAGACCCTAAACAAGCACTTCCAAGATTTCAAGTTAGAGCACTTTTGGAGTAAAATTGAGCATAGATTGCTTCCTTGAAGATAATACAGAGCAATTACCGAACGAACTGTCTAATCAAAGATACTCCTCATAACTTCTACAGTCCAAGCCAAGCTTAACAACAATGATATAATGATCAAACGAGGAAAGTAGATATTCAAAGCTCCAATCACAACTAAAATCCACAAAGACATCCTTAACAATCCAACTGCGAGCAAAGATTAGTGGGCTGGCTCAAATCACGGAATTTCAAAACAGGTTCAAGCAATTTGATCACAATCCAGCAGCAATATCCAATTCTTCGAGTGACCCAACAATCATGTAAGCCATTGCCACTTGCAATAGCGGTAAGACAAATCCCAGCACCATCACTGATAGGCCTTTTGGAAGCAAATTAAGAGAATTCCGGCTGATGGAGACAAGGGAAAGGAACTCCACAATATGAAATGAACCATGGATGCTGCCATTTTCCATTCAAGCACAACAGTGAAGCTTGATAGAGATACAGTTTCAACTCATGGGAGGTACATCCTCTTTTTTCTTTTTTCTTTTTTCCTAACACTATCTTACGCTTCTATTAATTCCCTTGAATATAAGAAAAGATACTGGCTCAAAAGAGAGACCCTTGATTCCTACAGTTTCATCTGAAGCTTAATAGAGGTACAGGCAAGTGGTATATTTTGTCACAGAAACGGATTCTAAAAACAATGTCCCGAAGAAAACCACAACAAAATTCAGAACAAAATGAATGCTCACGGTGAAATAATACCTGTATCTTTTATTCTAAAAAGTCATTCCAATCCATGCATCAAACCATATCTACAGAAGAACAAAGTATGAACCACTAAACAAATTAGAAAATCATTATTCATTGACTATCTTATCAAAGTTAAAAAAGACTAGGGATAAAGGAATCCCCAGAAAAACCCGAAAAGAAAATAAGTGACTTCCCCTACACTAAATCAATAACCAAAGGAAAAATATCCTTGATTCCTACAGTACCATCATCAACAAACTAAACACCCATAGACCGCAACTCATCCAATTGTGCTCTAAGCTGATCCTGCACCAACTCCAGCCGCTTGGAATAAACCTCCAACTCCAATATATGTTGCTTCCTCCACTTCTCATCCATCATCATTACATCCCCTACTCCAAAACTCAATGGCATCACATTCATTGCCAATCCCCCAACGCCTCTACCAACACCACCCATCCCGGCTCCCACCATATTGCTCAACAACTCCTTGAACAAAGGCGACAAACAACTCCTCATTGTCTCCTCGATCACACTCGACAAATTCCCATTCCCGCCCCCACCCCCATTAACATTAGTCTCGTTCCCCACGAACCCATCATTCATCAACACACGCTTCTCCTCCATTCTAACACCAACAACTGGTCGCGACCGCAACCGTTTTCTTGATCTAGGAGTAGACCTTTGATCCTCAATTTTAACAGCTACATCAGCATCCATCATCACATTATGGTTATTGAAGTTAGGGTTAGGGTTAGGGTTAGGGTTTCCTCCATCATCATCATCCAAATTGTGCCCATCTTCATTACCAAAACCCGCGATTTTTCCCGTAGAACTCCAGATCTTCCTCGAAATCTCAAAAGTAGCCTGATCATGTGGGGATTTAAAGCAAAAATCTTTGCCAGAATTTATCTTATTCAGAACATTACGATACTTCTTCTTTAAACGACGTAGTTTCTCAACAAGCTGGTTCTTGTTAAAATCGAGCTGGAGTTTCGACTTGATTTGATCATAGAATAAAGCGGTGTCGTTATGGTGATTATTAACAGTACCTTTTGTCGTTGTGTAATCTAAGAACCCTTGAAGTAGTTCAATTTCATCTTCATCGGTCCATAATCGTTGAAATAACCGCCTGGTGTCATCGAATTGCGGTTTCTTCGAGTCTTGAGAGGGGATGATTGTCGTTTCAGGGGGGACGCGTTGTCGTTTCAATACATCGGGTGTGGAATCAGAGGCCACTGCTGTGGTGGTGGTTGTGACAGCAGGGATTGAAGCGATGGTGACGGCGGGGATAGCAGTGGGGACGGCGGCAGAAGTGGAGGTATCATCGTCTTCGAGTAATTCTTCGGATAAGACATCATCGTTTTCCGGCAAGTTGTCATCATTTTCGATTTCAAGATCGTCGTTTTGAGATTGAGAAGATTGATCATCTTCATCTTCGTCGTCAACCTCGAGATCTTGGTCAAATACGGTGTCATCTTGCTCCGCTGCCATTGGAGTGAGAGNGGGGGGGGGGGGGGGGGTTAGGGTTGAAACCTTGCGAGTTGGACTTTCGTTGTTGGAGAGGGGAGGAAGGGCAGTCTGATAGCCCGAAAAATATGGTAGTCTTTTTCACAAGGGTAAACTTCGCTTTTGACGATATAGATTCATCAAATATTTGATTTGGCCCCTATAATTTAATATTTTATCCAATTGTGTCCTTGTAATTTCCAAAACAATCTCATGTTATCCCTATAATTAAATATTCTACTCTCTTTTTTTAGTTTCTTTTTAGAAACTTAAGCTTTTTTACGATGTATTAACATCTATAGCAATTTGAGAGTAAAAATGAGAAAAAAATTATTAAAAAATAAATTAAAAAAATGAGAAAAAAATCAAGTCCCGTTAGCTATTTAATAATAAAGGACAAATTGAGAATTTTTAAGAAATATAAAAGTAGTTTTGTGAAGTTCTAAACTATATATAGGTAGAAGTGTAACGTTCATAAATCTGAAAGGACAACAAATATAATTTGACTTTTTTAGAGAACCAAAATGGGGTCTGGAGGGGGGTTCACTGGTCACTGGACAGGAAATTTAATTTCATACCTGTTCTGCAGCCTAGCCCAGCCCAGGCCAGCACATACCAGAAACGTAAAATGAGAAAAAAGAAGTTGAAACGTAAAATGGAATAATAATATTATTTTTTGTGAATGTTTTTATAATATATATTTTTTAATTCAATTTTATGCTTAAAAGATATGATGGTTTATTACAAATTAAATTTTATGATATTTTTAATTTATATTTCATAAAGTTATTTTAATTTTATTACTGGAACTATAAATTTAGTGGGTTAATTTAATAGTTTTTTTTTCTAATTAATTTTTTTTTAAAAAATCTATCATTTAATATCTTGTTAATTAAAAATTAAATTTTATTATTTATTTTAATTTTTTTATAAAATTATTATCACTTCATAACTCGTATTACAAGATTGAGGGTTTGTCTTGAGTCATTTTTTGTGTCCTTTGTTAATTAGTATTTTAATTTTAATTTTATCTTTATTGAGTTTATTACTAATTAATTTTTATAATATTTTTTAATTTATTTTTATAATATTATCTCTGTGTCATGACTCATATTATGAATTTAACAAGCTGATTTAAGTTTTTTTTTTCTCATTAATTTTTTTTAATTTTATTATTTAATATTATGTTGATTAGAAATTAGTTTTTATAATTTGTTTTAATTTATTTTTTACGAGGTTATTTATATTTTAAATTAATAAAAAATAAATAAATTTTATAATTTATTTTGCTATTGGTGCTCAAGAGCCTCGTAAACTCCCCTTTTCGTCACCTCCTTCGTGAGATCCTGATTACCTACCTACCTTCCATTGACAGTTTAGGAAAACTATCCAATCAGCACTGGAAGAAAACAGAGTCTTATAATATTTCAGCGCCCCGTCCTGAAGAAGCTTGTCTTCAGTACACCACTCCCCGCTATATAGAAAAAGGCCACGAATGCGATTCCTCTTCCTCTGAACTGCCGTTAAAGTATGAAAGCACCTGTTATTAATTTCGATACCCATGCTTGACCCAGTTTCCTCGAGAATTTTGGTACCGAAGCAGTTCTTCTTGACAAGCACATCATTATATTCTTTCTGCAATTTCCGTTCAAAGGAGGCTAATGCATCAGAAGGGTTACTGTCCAGGCAATTCTGAAAACCACGCTACCGCTGCTCCAAACGTCTTTTCCTCTGAAAATATTTACGAAGTCTTTTTTGTTGGAACTAATAGAATCCTCCCTCACTGCTTCTAAACCCCTAAAGACATTATGATCACTTCTAATCCAGGCTTCCTGAACCACCGATCGAGAGATAACCTTCATGAGATGTCCGGGCAGCTTCGAACCTGAAAGTCTGTCACAGAGAAATATGGGATTGTGGTCAAAGTGAAGGCGACAAAGATATTCTACAAAAGCCTCGGGGAATTGAATTCGCCAGTCAGAGTCATTGAGAGCTCTATCAAGACCCTGCAGACCCAAATCCAACAAGCATCACTCCCTAATAACCTCTTGAAATTTAGCAGCCCTGTTGATCAAGAATTTACCCCCTGGATTCTGACGGAAGGATGATCTCATTAAGGTCCCCGATCAACAGCCAAGGTCCTGTTAGCGTAGGCTTCAGCGAGACCAGGTCCTCCCATGCACAGAATCATTCTCAAACTAGGAATGAGAGAAGCATATTACACCGCTGAGAAATTCCAAGATTGATTTGCAGAAGTAATCTTAATAGTACAGCATTGAGCCATAAAATCAATGATGTCAACTGAAAATCCCCCCCCCCCCAGCCGATAACACCCTTATACCTCCAGCATTCTCATTTCATCTGTTATGAAACTAAATGAATGATCTAAGGCGCTGTTTGTAACCATGTCAACATTGGCGTGTTAAATGGAGCCCCTTGGCGTGGTTCACCTTACTCTTCCCTAGGCGTCCCACCTAATGAATGGTGAACCCGGCCCCTGTTCCATTTTCGTAGCTGCTAAGTTAGATATTTAAGAAAGATTTAAGAATTTTTATTGGAATATTTCTTCTTCTTTTTCTCAACATTTCGAGTTAAAATATTTTGAACGATTAAACAAATAAAATTTTATGTCATTTTAAGAGTCTTTGTAAAAACAAAAATAAAAAATTTTTGTAACCAAAATTATTTTAAATTAAGGATAAAATAAATAGATAAATTTATTTATTTTTATGATATTTTAAATTGGAATAATAAATTTAATTTGTTAGATTATCAATTGAATTTAAATTTATTTTAACAACTACCGTTGGGATTATTCAATGGACTGGTCGATAAATAAATTGAAAGAATCTCAAAGCCCAAATACCAAAGCCCAAGTCATATTTTGAGATGCAACCCCAAACCAAATAATTAGCCATCTCTCCTCGGCACTGAAACGAGACCTGCAGGCAAAATCACACACACCAAAAAAAAAAAACCCTAACCTCTGCGTCAAAATCTCCAACATGGTTTGCGTAAGGAAGGCGACGATGGACGACTTGTTGGCGATGCAAGCATGCAACTTGCTATGCTTGCCCGAAAACTACCAGATGAAATATTACTTCTACCACATCCTCTCTTGGCCGCATCTCCTTTATGTCGCCGAAGATTACAACGGCCGAATTGTTGGCTACGTTTTGGCTAAGATGGAAGAAGAATCTACCGAATTTCACGGTCATATCACATCTCTCGCTGTCCTCCGTACTCATCGTAAGCTTGGCCTCGCTACCAAGCTCATGAAGGCCGCCCAAACCGCCATGGAACAGGTCAAACAACTTGGCTTTTATTACATTTTTTAGTTCATTTTTTTCTTAAGTCTTTTTTCTTGATTTTGCGAATGAAAAATTAGGGATGTTAGTCATTAGATTTTGATTATTTCTAATGGATGAATGAAATGCTTTGATTAGGTTCTATCTCTTTAGATAAATTGTTGGATGAAATGCGTAAATTTTGAGAATTTGCGATTTGGTTGTTTTTGGAATGTGTGGTGATTTTCTTATCAGCGTTTTATGTAGAATTTGGAAGTATATGTGTAATGTAATTGAACTGCAGATCAATCAATAGGGTGGATGCATTAATTGATACCCATTTCTAGTTTAGGTACCTTTAAGTTATTTTTTGTTATGTTTTTTATTTGATCAGTAAAATATATGTTATTTACTGTGATCTGATTGAAATTTTTTGAGGGCATTTTGACATATTTGATTTGCATTTTAGCTCTACGCGGCTATCTTTTGTGATTAGATTTATGTTCTTTTATTGTCATATCTCTGCATTTTATCATACTCGATTTACAATTTGGGTATGTTTCTTATTGCCTAAGTTTGTGGAACAGGTGTTTGGAGCAGAGTATGTGTCCCTGCATGTGAGGAAGAGTAATCGGGCAGCATTCAATCTTTATACTGAAATATTGGGCTATAAGATTCATGATGTGGAGGCTAAGTATTATGCAGATGGGGAGGATGCATATGATATGAGGAAGCAGTTCAAGGTAAAGCAGAGTCACCACCACCACCATCACCACCATGGTGGTGGGTGTTGTTCTGCTGATGCCAGGCCTGTGGAAGCTCAACCAGAATCAAAATCAGAGGCAAAAGCCAGCACCAAGGTGGAATAAAAAAATGGGTTGATGGTGAAAGGTAACTGACTCACTGGAGAAGTGGGCGTTACACGCTTTTGTTATGTTAATTGGAATACTGTTTGTTTGTACTGACTACCGAGAATTGTAGTTTGTTCATCCTTGTTAACAATGCACTGGCAGACCAGGAGTTGCATTGCTATTTCTGGTTACTGCTTCCTCCATGCATATTGGGATTAGCATTGCTGTGTTGTATTTGCACCTTCTTCTTGAGAGTTTTTCTTTTTCTTTTTCTTGCAATTTTGAGAATCTGCTGCTGCTGCTATACAGTATTGATTTTACGACTACTATTAGGATACAGCATTTGCGCTCCCTATCCCATGTGTTTTCTTTCCCAAAAACTGTGAACTGATTGATAATTTTGTTTCTGTCTATCCCCTCGAATCATCTCTTCCAAGTTACTCCAGATGAAATAAGAGTTGGAGATTTGTGATGATTTTTAGATTTTGTCAGGACCTCGATGTCCCTCTCACTGGTGTTCTTGTGCATGTGACTATGGGATGATAGGAACCCTTGCTTCATGTCATTTTATATGCTAGTTAGGTTTTTTATTATTATTAGTAATGTGGGTATCCGGTTGTAGCTTGAGTGTAACTTGACTAATTTTACTGAGAGATTTATAAGATTCAAATGAGTGATTTTTAGAGAATAAATTTAGAGCGTGATCATTTGAGGTATATCTTTTATATATTATACCCTTCATATACTGTAGATGCTGATATCTGATACCGCTTATATGTTGTAGATGTTGATATCTGCACAAGATTGATTGCGATTAATTGAATTACACGTTTTAGATGCTGATAACTGAACAAGATTAATTGTACCCAGTTAAGCTATCCGTCAATTATGTTGATATCTGAACATGATTAATTGCTATGGAAAGGTTGGCGTGTTGTCAGTAGTTTTTTTATTTGTAGATGTATTAAAATATTTTTTTTTAATTTTAAAAAATTATTTTTGATATTAATGTATCAAAATAATATAAAAATATATTAATTTAAAGTAAAGAATAAATAAAAAATTTTAAATTTTTGAAAAATGCTTTTAAAAAGTAAAAACAAATAGAATTTTATAAAAATCAATTAAAAAATATATAAAAATTGTTTTATAAAAACTATGTTTTAAAGTCAACTTTTTGATGGGTCAAACTCTTACCAATAATTTTTCATAACAAACACAAGCAAATGCAAAACAAAACAGACCCTTGAAGACAGGTTTCTGCACCAAAACACCACCATGTTGGGGTCATTTTTTAAATAGCACGGGCTTTAGCCGTGAAGAAATAACTTTATTCAGAAAAGGTATAATTCATGTTCATTTGTACATAATTAGTTTTAATAACAAAATTAAAGATTAAAAAAAAAAACAGTATATTTGGGGCAGGGGATTTGCAGGTTGCGTTAATTTATTAAATGTGCTATAGTTCAAATGTATTGCTTTCGCTTTTTTATTTTTTTGGGAGAAGTGATTTTTTTTCTCGCAATTTTTCACCATTTTGGGACATCCATAGAACTGTTCGAGCCAACCTCCTGGCTTTCACTAGGTAGGACCTATCGAGAGTGATTTGCAAAAATAAAAATAAAAATAAAATCCATTAACTTAAATTTCAATAATAAGTGATGATATTTTGATGTTTGAAGGATGGAATAGCAAATTAAGTTTTTTTAAATAATTTTAATATGTTGAAGTTGGAAGAAAAAAATTTATATAAATATATTTTTTTTGAAAATATTATATTTTATTAATGTTTAAAATTACCCATTATCTTATTTTATATTCAAGAAACATGGATAAAAAAAAAGAAAAAAAAAAGACGTTAGATGCTATCAATTATTCGTGACGTGATTCATTGGTTTTTTAGGGTTTTTGGAGCCAAGTCTGAGTCAACGGATGCTGCTGCTGCTGGGAGAATATAGACAAAAATAGAAAAAAAAAAATCATTATCAAGAACCCATAAGCTCTCGCGAGAGAACAAAAACCAAGATCTTGGTTTCTAATCCAGTAATGAATCTCGAATATTGTCTGTTAGCGGTGCACGGCAATAAAAGCTACGGTTTTATTTTTCCAGTTATGTGGCTGTAATCTTGATGGAAAGTGTTTTTTAAAATAAATTTTTATTTAAAAATAAATATTAAAATCAGTACACTAAAACTATAAAAATATTTAAAAATATCAATTTCATATTTTTTCAAATTTAAATATTTTAAAAAAATACAAGACCCCCTGAAAGCTGGATGGGCAATAATTGAAACATTGGGAGAAACAAAAGAACAGTGCCTTGCCCCACCAGTTTTGGTGGCTGTCATATTCGACGTGTTCTCTTTGAGGTTCCCAAGAACGGTAAGGTAATTTTACTCGGTATGTATTGATTGCATCAGGCATCAGGCAATAGTCTGTAAAGTCACTTAACTACTGGTAGTCTTTGCCGAGTTGTGCTCTGGTAAGAGATTTTTATAATTATATCTTAGGTTTGGGAATGGAAGTGGGAGGCGTCGTGGCACAACACGACAGCCACCAACTAGTTTGCGATGGAGGCTCTGTTGTTAACTCGTTGCTTGTTCGTGTCATTTTTTGAATTTTCGTAAACCCTAACACTTTGCCTGTTCTGAGCATCATCTTAGATTAGCCAACACCATATTTAATATTAAAGATCACGAAGAGAGTCTCTCGATCATGCCCCTTGCAAGCTACAAGATCACACGAAGGATTAATGTCCAGCTAGGCTAAGCAATGATGGCTTGTTTTAGCATATAGAAGAAATAATATATGGTGATGAAGCTTTTATCTCAATTACTTCCGAGGAATATCCTAAAAGTATAAGCGCTGCTATGACACATGGGACAGGACCGAAAGACACTTTTGTCATTATAGCCTTGTTGATTTGGAATCCCTGCGGGGTCGCCTCAGCTCATGAGTTAGCTGAAAATCTGCGGGGTACTCCAGGCGTGGGCAAGACCACTTCGCGATCTGAGTTCATCATGTTCTGTTGATCTTTGATGGTTTGATCAAACAACCTGATATCAGGATTTTCTGCGTAGCAAACATAGTAACAGCTCACACAGGCATGCGGCAATGCCATGGCAATCCTGGTCTGAGAAATCCAATTAAACAATGAATTGTGTTAATCAACTTGCTGATTGAAAAGATTCTGTCATAGATTACAGAATATCCAAGTTGATCACGTGATCCAAACACAGACAAATAAAGTAATGTTTGTCAAGTAAGAGCTGCCACCAACCATGAGGTATCCAATGAAGAAGGACAGGAGCGAGAGAGTGGCAGTGAAGGTTTGATGCACTTTGGCAGTCCAGGCAGCCACAACAATTACACAAATAGATCCACTGCAAACACCGGTGAGGAAGCAAATCGAGCTGGTTATGTCCGAGTCAACAATGGATTCCATTTCGCGTCTTTCGAAGAGTTGCCAGGTGTCTTGTGATGCCTGCACAAACCCTTTTCCATATGCAGCTATCTGCAACAATGGTTTAAGCGATCAATCTTTCCGAGTTGGTAATGTGCCATTCTCTGACAAAGAATTGAGTCCATAGGCAATGTGACATGGACTAAATAAATATTAGAGATGATGTCTTGGACGAGTGACAGGTAAGCTATCAGAAACAGCACCGAAAAAAGTCTGTGAACTGGCAAAAAATTAGGCAAAACTGATTTGTTTTGCAATGCCAGATTATACATTAGTTTCAGCTCGGGCAGAGTGCCCCTTCTATTTCTAACAAGAAACACAGCAAAAGAGAAATTTACCTGTACAAAGGCCCAGCCATTTCCGTATCTGAAGATAGACTGTATAATTCCAAGACAGCAATGAGCACAAGAAAACATGAACTCATCCTCCCCCTCTAGCAAATTCAAACCCCGAGCAACAATTCTCAGTGCTTCAATAGCAGGCACAAATAGAGACCCCAGACAAGCACTTCCAAGGTTCCGAGTTAAAGCTCTTTGGAAACAAAATTGACTGCTGGATTGCATTCCTCGAAGATAATACAGAGCAATTACCCTACTAACTGTCAAATTAACTATATTCCTCATAACTTCTGCAGTCCAAGCCAAGCTCAACACTAGTGCAATAATGATCAAAGGAGTAAAGTAGAAATTCATGGCTCCAATCACGGCTAAAATCCAAAGAGACATCCACAAGAATCCAACTCCAAGCATACAATAAGTGGGTTGGTTCAAATCACGGAATTTCGGAACCGGTTCCAGTGATTTGATCAGAATCTTGCTGCAAAACCCAATTCTTTGAGTAACCCAACAGGCATACAAGCCATTGCCAATTGCAAAAGCAATAAGACAAACTCCAACACCATCAGTAGTAGCCCTTTGGAAGCAAATTAAAAGAATTCCAGCTGATAACGACAGAAAAAAAGAGCTCCATAATATGAACTGAACCATGAATTTAGGCCATTGTCTAACCGCCTTTTGCCAAACAAACGCAAGGGTGATGCTTAATAGAGATGCAGTTTCAACTTGTGGGAGGTAGAACTTCAATATCCTCCTCTCTTTTCTTTTTACACTATCCGAAGCTTCTGTCAATCCCTGAATTCCCTTGAATATAAGAAAAGATACCAGTCCAGCAGCGACAACCATGTGCAGGACAAACAGAAACAGAGATATTCTGTTTGTGTATCTTCTTGAATTCAATGTTGTTAGTGATGGCTGGTCAGAAGGAGGGAAAACCCAAAAAATATTTCAGACTAGTAACTTGAAAAATCAGTAAAAGCTTCTATTTTATTATGCCAGAGAGAGAGAGAGAGAGAGTATGGAAGCATATAACTTGACGATTGTTAAATTTACATAACTGAATTGAAAAACGATCAAGAATTTATGACACCTTTCTGGCTTTCTATAACCTATAAACATACTAAATGAAGTTCAAATTAATTGCCTTTTCAAAACAGTTTTGACTGACTGAAATAAAACTTGGAAAATGTGTCCAGTAAGAAATCTTCAAAATCAACGAATTTGATCACTAGTAAATTAAAAACGTAAACACCTTTAAAAAATCAACTAAAAATCAAGACCCTAAAACAAAAGGAAAACGAAAAAGGAAAGAGAGATGACGCCATCTCGTACACTAGTAATTGCCAAAGCACGCAACTTACTTGTGGGGTTGGTGTAGACCGAGGCAGAGAAGTCTGAGAAGGAGAAGGAGTAGGCATTCTGGAAGAACCATTGATGACAATCCTCAAAGGATTTGTTGGGTTCAACCTCTGCATCATTGCCACATGAGAATCTCCCAGCTGGTTAGGTAAATCATTTTGAACACCAACATTACTGCTGTCTATCACCTTTTCTTTAACACCCAACACTTGTCCTTTCTCCACATCTTTCTCCTCTTCCTTCCTCTCATTTCCTTCCTCCTCCCCCTCATCTTCTTCTTCTTCTTCTTCCTCCTCTCTCCTTTCACCCTCTCTCTCTACCACCTAAAAAAATTAAAAGCTTGAAACTGTTAGCAACTCAAACAAGACACTAATATTGGTGTTAATAAAACATAAAGATAAAGTGCAGACAATTCATGATCCTATCTTACACGTTCTGTAGCCCCCATAATGGTGGTGGTGGCTACGGTGGCTGTTATGGGGTCGAGATGTTATGCTTGTATAGAAATGTTGTTGGATTTTGTATGTATCTAACATTTTAAAGTGACGGACATGTCTTTTTCATTTTTTTAAATTTTTTCATACAGTTTTGACAACATGCTTTTAATGCATTAACTCACAGTCCCTGAATGTTGCAGAAACGACGCGCCCTTTTCTAAAGTGTAATACACGCACGAATGAGAGAGATCTTGCAGGGTCTTATATATTAGGGTTGGATCAGGTGTAAACTCGTAATTGGATGCTAATTTTTTATATTTTATAAATTATAAACTTGATGGGTTATATTTTTAATTTATTATAATTAATAATATTTATATTATTCTGTTTTAACGAGTTAAGTTACAAAGAATAATACAAATACTACACCTGAGGCATTTGTTTAGACACCTCTGCTAGATATTGCTATTCCATTAATGAACAAAGCACGTGCAGAGAGGTTTGTCTATACTGCGTTTACACAGACACTAGAAGGAAGAGATGATGTGATCGGCGGCTTAGATTCTTTCTGATGGGTTGACGATGACAGCAAATGAAGGGTGGAAATTGACTTTGATGCAGGAAAAGTACAGACATGATTCAAAATGATAAGAGGCAGAGCCCTTTTTTTTTAAAGAAAAAAATGTTTTTGAAAAAAAAAATATTAAATTATTTTTTAATATTTTCATATAATTTTCATTTACTTATATCAAAAATAAAAATTTTAAAATAAAAACATTTTAAATAAGATATATATATATATATATTATGTATGTATGTATGTATGTTGTTGCTTTGTGTTGGGTAACGAAATTCACATATTATCGTTTTTTTTTCCCCTTCGGTTTGTGTGTTGTTGGAGCCGTTTTTCACCGTTATTTTTCGCTAGCGGTGGCTTTACCTTTTATAAGCGATATAATATAATTTTAGTTCCTAGATTATTAATATGTATTTAATTATTTACTGATTTGACTATATTATATAATATCATTTATATACTATCATGATTATGTTTATAAATATTATTCCTATCATGTTTGAACATAAATAATAATAATAGATCATATATCTATAAAAAAAATATTTAATCCAGATCTTATATTATTTTCTTTTCTTTTTAACTAGGTATTAATTTTGATTTTTTTTACTAATTGAAATTGAGTTTGGAAAACTTTTATTTTGAAATCAAGATAAAAAGGTAATAATTTAAAAAACTATGTATATAATATAGTTTGTTTTCCTGGTACACGCCGTGTTTAAATTCTTAATTATTCTTGATTTTTGTATTTAAAAATATTTTCATGCCACATAAATTCTTAATTATTCTCGATTTTGTACTTTTATTAAAAAATAAAAAATGATAAAGTAATATATAATTCAACTCCTATATTACTGTGAACTATTGAATAATTTAAATGGCCTTAATAAAGGTTGGTCCAGCATATGAAATAGTTTTTTTAAAATTATTTTTTTTATATCTTTGTAAATATTATTCAACATAATCACTTGAATTACAACAATTATATATATATATATAACAAAAGCTAAATGATTGGAAAATCACTACATCAAGAGATATTTTATTTATGAACTATAATAGTTATTTTATTTTTAATATCTTATCTTTTTATGAAATATTTCTTTAGCTTTTGTTTTTTTTCTAGTGAGTGGATGACCTCTGCATTGTTAAGAAGGTATATATGATGTTTTTTGATGGTCAAATCTAGTTATTTGCTATCTCACTGAATGCATAGTCATGTTCTCTACTATATAATGTGCTGTGTATAAATAGATAATGATTGAATTGCCGTCAATAACAAATTGTTTGCACCTTTTCTTTTCTTTTTTCTCTCTCAACCATTAAAATACACAATTATCATATTTATTTATTATTTATCAAATTAAATATATTTCTTACATACAAATATTTAGAATCTGACATGACTACTACATCCATAGCTAAACCATCATATCTTGAGTTTGACATAATTTGCTATACTCGAGTACTGGGGTTCATGTCAAACTTGAGCACGGGTCGGTAACCATACTAAACCCAAAAACTTTGGGTTTGACACTTATGTTAACCCATGTAACTTTGATGGTGCTCATGTTAATCTAAACAACTTTAATTTAATTACATGACAATTAAAATGCTCAGATTTATATATTTTTTATTTTTTTATAAAAAAATTATTTAAAATATTCTTGAAGTATTATAAATAAAAATCTAAGTTTATAAATTATTTATAAACAATAAAATATCACAAAATTTAATTTCATATTATAAATCTAAAAATTTAAACCATAATTTTCTATTAAAATAATTTATTTATTATATTTATAAATTTTTTATTTTTTAATAGAAATTTTATCCTTTTTTTGTAATATAAAAGAGTAATAAAGAAATAACAATTAATGAGTTTGAAATGCATGGAAGAGAGAATATTCTACTTCTTTTGCTTTTCAAGAGTAATGAATGCTCCGTAATTATTAATACTGAAAGTATGTATTTAGCAGTTCTGCCGTTATTTTTTAAAATATTTTTATTTTAAATATATAAAAATAATATTATTTTATTTTTTAAAAATTATTTTTAAAATCAACACATTAAAATAACACTATATATAAATTAATTTTTAATAATTTTTTTAAAATTTTTTAAAAACATGAACTCACCGCTGTTTCCAAAAGCTGTCTAGGCTACCACGTGGTCAAGAGAGAGGCCGACGACCTCTCCTTTCTACTATCTGGCAAGGGAAAGAGGGGAATGATAGCTTTAACGTAAACTTGCAAGACAGTTGAAGCATCCATCATGCTTTACTGCGGCAATCGGGTGGTATGTCGATACTGTGGGTCTGTTTGAGATGGCATGGATGACTTGGATCCACCTCAATTTTTGTCCCCCGTCTCTCTCAGAACAGTCGCAGTGGAGCATGACGACACAGCAACAACTGGCCAGCCGAGCCACCCTTCGCTTTTGTTCGGGGATAGCAGCTAGAAATTACCCTTACTTATTCTCCCTCGGCTCCCATCCCCGTCAAGATTCTGACTGGAATCCGGAAGGGTAGAGTAGTGTTTATATTGTGACAGTATTTTAAACCAATATTTTATGGCCATGGCAGTAATCTCCCAGCCCCATTTTACAGCAAAACAACACCGAAACTTGGTTTCTTTTTTATAACCAAAGCTTAATTGGATGAAAACACAGCATTTCTAAACAACCGAAATGTTTTTTTTTTTTTTTAGGGGTTCCGTTGAACAACTCAAATAAATCCACCCCAAAAAGCTGAAAAAGAAAGGTTTTCTTTTAGAAAGAATTACACTTTATCATGGTGGGTAACCACGGGTTTATCTTAGTGGGCAAGCATGGGTTTAGAGGTTAATAGGTAATTTCATATTTTTTAGCTACAATGTAATTACTAGAAGGCCCTTGAAGAATAAAACAAATCCTCTTGGATTAGAGGCTTTTCAGGCTTTATAATTTCTTTTTGTACCGATAAATTACTTGAATGCCTAAAAAATATAATCTCTATTAACACCGGAGGCGGGGGCACTTTCAGTTTTTCTTCATGGTTTCTTTGTAATTCTTATATGAGGCGAGGTGTGATTGGGTAATTTCATAAATATAAATTAATATTTCAGGAGGATTTGTTTTGTTCCTTAAAATACAATCACAGCGCTTGAGCATAGCTTTTTTAAGCCGTAAAAAAATCATCCCAGCTCCCGGCTAAAAGCAGACAATTTATCCAGCGATAGACCAAATTAGAAGCAAGAGTACGGTCAGAACTGTCAATTTGGCAACATTTTCTCCTGCGTCTAATTATAAACTAAAGAGGCACCATGGTGGCACCACAGGCCTCAAAAGAACTTTAGATAGCAGAAACAAAAATAAAATTGTTTTACATTGCAACCTAATCAATCGCATATATCTCAGTCAGGTAACTACTGCTCATATTCGATCTTAATATGCAATCAAAACTGATTGGTATCAGACACAAGAACTGAAAAGCTACAGAAAAGAACCAGAAAGAATATGACCTCACAGCACAAGCAATTTAAAATATCAAACAGGCTCAAATTATGTAATTCTCTGTAGCATACATTTTGCACAGGATCAGGTTTACTTCTTTGCAGCACTTGCAGTTTCTGCGGGTGGCTTGACAATACTCAGCTGGCCGCCTTCCTTGTTGGCAGCAGTAGCTGCTTTGATCTCATTGCAGTTGTTGATGAACTTGCTTAGCTCCTGGCCAGCATCAGATAAGAAAGACAAGCAATGAGTGGAGCATAACAAGATTCAAATGTATCCAACAAAAGGTCATCATGCACATAACATACAGTTACATAATACATTGACGGCAATAGTCGTGATTCTCCTCATGCAACTGTAAAACAAAACGAACTTGTACACATTTGAGGAGCAATAAAAGAATCTATTTTTACTGATTTACTATAAAATAAGCAGGTAGGGGCTAACTTCAGCCTACTTGCCATGTTACAAACTTTAAGGTAATCTTATATGATCCAAGCTCATATTAAAATCAAATGAAGTTGAATGATCGCCACCTTAGGGATCATGGAAATAACATACAACGGCCATTTCAATATCTCACAGTAGAATTTACTGCTACATCCAAGAGAAAATCTTGGATTAAATAATTTGAATTCTTCAGCACAAGGTATTTCACCATAACAGAATGCAGGTTTCAAGGGAAGACAAAGATGGAACAGACAACTGGCTTGGATTCTAAAAGAACAGTCGCATGGCACGATCTCAGTTAATCATATGGGAAATAATCATTCTTCACATCTCAGCAACAATCAGATTGGGCAGCAGGAAAAAACTAAATGCATAACATAATGAAAATTCTTCGACGGCTGCATGAAGGGAATAGCTAAGCCAACCACAATTACAACACTGGAGAAGTTATAGCGTCAGCTCATACTCACCGCATACTATGATAATCAGTAATTGACGCATAATTATCACCTAAAGAACCAATTTTACCTTGGGTTTACACTCTTCAGCAAATCAAAGTGCATTTTACGAAACCGGAAATTAGAGAAAAAAATTGCGAAGTAAAATTTATTTTGTACAAATATTAAGCGGTAATGTTTTTACAAAATTGAGAAATCATACCCTATCAGCATCCATCTCCTCTGTGACCTTTGATGGCTTTACAAATCTCTTCCCTGAGAAAAAATCAGAACTTACTAATTTATTTATTGAAACTAAGAAATAAAAAGATAATAAAGATTGCGTGTAAGAAAAGCAGACCTTTGCGGATGTGGGGAGTTTTTCCATGTCGATTAGGAGGGACTGTTTTCCTCTTCTGTTGGCCTTTGAACAGACTGTTTTTCTGTGTCATCGCAAAAATTAGGGTTTTTCACTTCCTGCTCTTCCCCTGGCATTTTAGGGTTTTATTCCTTTGCCACATCTGTTGCAAAACCGACGTGTAGTTTAACCGGCCTTTTTTCTGAAAAAAATCAGATTTTTTCATGGAACTGTATTTTAAATATGAGTTTAACATGATAAAATATTAAATTAGTATTTTATTTTAATTCTCTTTAATATTTTAATGTGCTGAAGTTAAAATAAAATAAAATATTTTAATTAGATTTTATATAAAAAACACTTTTAAAAAATTAAAAAATATACGAATCAACAATAAAACACACATTTAATTTAGGTAGCTCAACAATAAATTTTCCATACTTTCTATATTGCTTTTTCCTAAAAAATATATGAATCAATTATATATTAATAAATATTTGTATTTGTCTCATCATATTATATATATATATATATATATATTCTAGCATAATAAAAAATTAAAATGTTTTAACAAATTAATAAGATATACATGTAGTTCTTTTACAAAAAAGTTGATGGCGAGATTCAAAGATGAGGTCTACAGATCTTAAGGTGAACAAGTGCTTTCTTTACCACCCAAACTAAATCATTTGAGAAATTTTTTGTTTGCTCATGTTTCTGCTCTTACAGTATCAAATTGAAGTTGTTCTTCTTGTGTTCCATTCATTTAACGTAAGTTCATGGACTGTTTGATGTTTTGTCGGCTCGGAGGATTTCCTTCGTATCAGATTCAACCACCAGACAGCCTATTAACGTATAAAATAACCTCCACACTCGATGAAGGTCCAGCAACTGGAAAAAATTCAACAACTTGGAATCTTATAGCGCTTCACCTCGGTAAACTACCCTAACACAATCGACTGCGCTTCATGATGGGTTTCTTTTACCAGTGATGCTTTCCATCCCTACAGCGATTGCTTTCAATTTTGGTGTTTTTCAAGGCTAGATGACCAAAGGTAGCAGCGAGTTTTGCAATGCATGTTTAAGCTGGGCTTAATCGATCAACACTGCAAATTATTGTAGAAGTCCCGTCTACAATAAAATTTATACAGGTTCTGAAAAATACTGCCGCCTGGTAGAAAATATAAAAGAATCCATTCTATAGCTTAACAAATGCACGATTTCCAGTGTATCGCATCATGCATTTGAATGGTTCGGATCAATCTAGTGCAAGCGACGACTAGTTACCAGGTCAGGAGGAGGATTCCGCTAAGAAGCCCATCATCATTCAACTCAACACACAACAATCTTAATGCGGGGCGCACGACACCAAATATTCTACTAAAAATTCAAATGATAGGTCTAGCTTGAAGTTTAATTTCCCATCATAAGTTGCAAATCCAAAATGAAGTAAAAAAAAGGTGAAAATAGATAACTGATGTGAAAAGAAAATTCAAATAACAAAACTCTAGGCAGCCCCAGCTCCCTTGCCCTTCTTCCTTTGTATCTTCTTCATGTAGAACTCCAATTCTTTGCCCTCCAAGATGTATCTGTAACCAAAGGGCATTCATTATGATGAGATGAGAAATTGAACTTGAAACTTTAACAAACATTCCTTTGCAATGCCTTATAAAAACCAAATCTAAAAGCCTTAAAGAACAACAGAACATACCCATCAGCACGCCCACACTGACCAGGACGTGATGAAATAGAAGCCAGCAAACGACCACTACCAAATTGTTCTTCAATATGTGGGTCAAGCTTGCGAGTCTGTTGTCTCTTCTCCAGCTTTCTCTGGACATGGTTGCTCTTCTTCTCCTCCTCAACAGCAGCCTCACCATCCTATAAATCAATAAGAGAAGTTTATGGACATTTCAAACTTAAATTACCAACAAAACATACCAGCAGCTAAGTCATGCTCATACACTCTAAAGGCACAAAAGCATCAGATATAAATTTTTAGAATTGAGTGAAAAATAATTATCAAAGCAGTTAAAATCTCCATATATCAATAAACATTAAGCACCATCACCTCTTCATGTTTCCAAATAGCCTAAATATCTCTCACATTCCTGTATGGAAGTGATAAGCACTTGGAAAATCTAAAACCAACTCTAGACACCAAGCAAAAACTTGTTGAATTGCACACCAGATAAGACTCTCACATGAACAACAGCTAGCCAATAGAAGTAGCAACTAACACATCAGCGTGGAAAAACTTGTAATGGATTAACATCTATTAAAAACTGCAGATGGCGTGATTCCCATTCCAAAATTTTGTTAAGTGACCAAACTAACCATCTTGTAGTTTCTTTCTTTACATTTAAATTTCATAATAATTTAAACATCAATTTTGTTTTTTGAAAAGTCAATTTCAATCAAATAAAAGTGGTTAATATGCTAAATAAGTATGAGTGATGCTAATAACATCTTATAAAAATAGTACTTGTATGACGAGACACTAGTTATGCTTGAATGAAAAAAAGAGTAACACTCCATTTTGTAATACATGTCAATTCACATGAAGAAAAACATAAACTTCATTAACAATGCCATCAATATACAATTTTAAATTTAGCTAGCCAAAAACTTCAATTTATGAAAATAAATAGAGGGTTGGTTTAGCCATTTCATAAGATCATGGAGTTAAAACAAAAACAAGCATGATTAGCACTGTGTTCCAGGTTTTAAAATCAATGGAGGAAAAATTAACTACCCATGCCCACAGCAATAGCAATACATGCAGCATTGCACACAAAACAAAAAACCAGCATAGAAGAATACTATAAAATAGTATTAAAGGCAAAGATCCTACCTCTCCTTCCTTCTTGGCAGCTGGTGCAGTTTTCTTCTTGCGACCAATGTCCACACCATAGTGCTGGAGATACCACTGCTTGAAAGGTGCAGCATCAACCTGAACAATGGCACTCTTCACCAAAGTCTGAGTACGAACCAACTCATTGTTAGATGCATTGTACACCACATCAAGAATCCTGGTCTTTCGGGTCACAGCCTCACTCCCCCATGAGTAGTTTCCAGTATCAAGTCTCAGAGCACGCCACTTCACATTCCCTCCTCGAACCCGAATCCTCCTCACTGTCTTGTTGCTAGAGAGCTTGGTGTTTGCAGGTTGCCTTCCGAGCTCATACCTTCAAAAGGTGAACAGCATGAATACAATTAGGCACACCAACAAATATAAATTAACCAGCACCTTGCACAATTTGTAACCTTTACAAATTAAATTGGTCTGAATTCATAATTTAAACAGAACACATGCCCTGCTTTTGACACAGGATACTAAAACTTGTGGATGCAACAACAAACCTTATCAAGCTTAAAGCTTTATTTTTCAAAGGAACCCACCAGGAAAAAAATTAATATCAAATGAACTGCTTCCTTTCATTGAAGGGCCAGAACAGCATAGTTCCTTTCTGATGACCAATATACAAAATTATCATTTTCTTGACCAAACAAAAAGTGCAAAAAGAAACACCAGCTAGGCCAGCTTGAGAAAATGGTTCAGAGCCTGTTTTTTTTTTTTTAAAAAAAAGAAATTATGATCCCGATTTTATATTAAGTGGAAAATTTGTTCAAAACTTTTTTTTCTGAACTCCGAATGTCCAAGATAATAGTTTTAAATAAACATAAGGATCCTGTTTCTTTTATATTACGAGTACCGAATACAATGGGCTCCCAAAGCTTCTCTAATTTCTGTCATATGCAATGGTTGTAGACCTTTTTCTTTCTTAGATGACTTATACCGAAGTAGAGGACGAACGACTTCATACATAAAATACCAGGCAAACATGATGCAAGAAAGACTAGGAATAATCACTGGCAAGCGACTAGTTGATCCAAATCAGAAGGATTTCAACCCGCATGCACATCTAAAAAACAAAGTACAGAGAAAAAATGTCAAACACTTGGTGCACATTGATATAAGATCACCGAGATTTTTCCACGGATCAGAACGGAAAAAAAAAACTTAGAAAAGTACCGTTTTTTGCTTTAAAAGATACTGTTAGAGAACGTCTTACTTTCTCTTCTTTCTCCAGGCTTTCTTCTTTCCTCCAGTCGCCCTCCTCTTGTGCATAGAATCACGAGAAATCCCTAATCAATCCGTGCAAATTTTTGAATTATTAACATCTCCAAGTTGGAAAAAGAAGTACATGAGAAAAGAGATTAGTTACCCATTTTTGCAGAGATAAGATTTTGAGGTTTCTCTGCACAGAGCTGCTGGTGCTACGGTTTGAGACGAGACGACTGGAAGGGACTGAGGCTTTGCTACTAGAATATAAAACCCTAGTTGGTTTAAATTACTAGCTTGCCCTGGCTTTGCTCGATAAACGACAGCGTCTTGGGTTGTTAAGCTGTCAATTACATTAAAAATATAAAATTAATTTAATTTTACTTTCCTCTTTTCTAAAAATATATTAAAATAATTTTTTTAATTATATAAAATTATTTTTTAAATATTTATATCTAAATTATTCAAAATAATTAAAAAAACTAATTTAAATCTAAAACAAATCTAAAAACAGATGAACATAATAATAAATAGAGTCTAAATAAAAAA
>SRLM01000287.1:1326540-1374187 GCA_015708895.1 Populus ilicifolia | reverse complement strand
TTCTATTGAGAATTTTAAATTTACAAAATTTTATGAAATACTTTGGTTATGAATTTATCTTTTCTATAATTAAATTTATTATCAATTTATATGTGAATTGCTGATGGAAATGAAAATTAAAAATTTTTATTTTTATTTTTGATTAAATGTATTTATAGTAATCAATTGGATTGTGATAATTAATTAACTATTATTTAATAGTTATTATTAAAAAAAAGTAAATCAACAAATCTTTAAAAGATAGGTGTGTATATTAAATATTATCTGCCATGTAACAGTTAATATATATGCATATATCTTTTCAAATATGTCTGGCAAATTAATATATATTAGTAATTATTAATATATATTAATATTAAGAATAATATTAAGATAATTAATATTTTTTTATTAATATAAATTATCAAATAGTGATGTCAATTTATTTACTGTTAAAATAAATTATTGACTTTTCATATTTTTTTAAACATATAAACATATATGATGATACATGCTTTAATTAAATATTAAGTATAATATTTATGTGCTTTTGGAATATTTTATTATAGTGAATAAGCAACAATAAATTAATCATTTATTAGGTTATGCCTTTAATCTTGTTCACAAAATTCGAGAGCACTTTGATTACATGTATCCTTGGATGATTAAACTGGCTATAAGTGGTGTTTATGAATTCTACATAGAACATCAAATGTTAATCATTCTCAATTCTCTGCCCAAGAAATGAATACTGGTACGACAATCGTTAGAATATAGGCTGGAATTCTTAGATTTCAACAATCTCGCAGATGAAATACTGTTTAAGAGGGAATGTCAGTATGTCAAAAAGGATATACGACGGACAGAAAGAAGCGCATGTCGTTTAGATGTTGTTGCTAAATTCATTCCATGGTTTGAGCAGAAAGAAGGAATGAATTTGGAAGAGATGACTTTGATAAAGTGGATGACGTAATTAGAGACTCTACTTATATGCCTAAAATATAAAATAATTCTGTAATTTATTATTTTTAATATTATATTTTTTAAAAAAAGATGATTGGTTATTTAATTGTGAACTGAATATTTATATAATTTAAGTTTAATTACATTATATGCATATACATGATAATATCTGTAACCTGATTAATAGGAGTTATTAGTTGAAACTAATAATTATAATTTTGCACTCATTTAAATTTCCAATAATAATTAGACCATACAAGTAGAAATTGATTAAATGTTTAACATTCTTTTTATTTCTATTGTATGCGTTAAATTATTATTTGTTCAATTTGGAATAGAGTGGCAAAATATGTCAATTAAATTGTACTAGATACTAATATTTGTAATTGTTGTCAACAGAGCTTAATATAGTTGCATCCAAGAGTATTATTGCCGATTTGAACCACGAAGACAAACTAAGTGAAAAGAATTACGATGTTTGGCATCGTAAAATTGAGTATCTCTTAAAAAAGTAAGAAATGCTGGAAACAATCACATAATCGATAGTTGAACCTAAGCAAGGAAACACTACTTAGCACATGCTTGATATTGAAGCATATCAAACCTATAAACGCAAGGATCGTGTAGCTCGTATTTTGATGTTGAGCAGCACGAGAAATGATATAATGTTATGTTTTGAAAGGCATTGTTTAACTCAATTTGTTTGGGACACAATAAAGATTTAGTATGGAGGAACCTCCACTACTAGACTTTGTTAGTTAACTCTTAAATTCAATGGTTATAAAAAGCACCAAAATCAAATGATGAGGCAGCATCTTACAGTCATGTTTGACATGATTAATGAATTAAAGGGTGTAAGGCATGAGATGACTGATGAACAACAAGTCCAAGCAGTTATCTACTCTTTACCAAGTAATTAGGAATACATGCATGTTAACCTTACCCATAATGATAACATTAAGACATTTGATGATGTTGCTTGTTATGTTGAGCTTAAAGAAGATCGACTTTATGTTGAAAAGCTTATAAACGAGGCTTTAATATTTGAGATAAAGATGCGTGGAGTATATGGCTCTAAATATAAAAAGGGTAAGGTTAAAGGTCCCCAATATGACAAGAGAGGAATATAAGCAAGTAATAGTGGACATAGGTTCAAGCGTAGGAAATGCGATGGTAGGAAAGACAAAAATATAAATTGTTTCAATTGTGGTAAACCTGGTTATTTTACTCATAATTGCACTGAGCTAAAGGTAATGTTTAACCACAATCATCCCTCTAACTTATACGTTAGCATTTATTTAATGCTTGTTGAATTTATTCCTTTTTGGACTATAGACTTAAGAGCAACTGACCACATAGTAAGGGATCGAACAACTTTTATGGAATTTTGTCAAATTTTAAAGGAAAGTAGATACATATAAATGGGGAATAATGCTTTCGTTGCTACGCTTAGGATCGGTACCTGCAAACTGGATTTGCGAGGTGGTCACACACTTTATCTTCATGGTGTGCTCTATGCTCTAGAAGTTCGATGGAATCTTGTGTCTGTTCTTACTTTACTCTAATTGAGCTTTAAAATTATGTTTGTTGGTTGTTGTGTAAAAATATATCTAGATAATATTTTTTATGATTCTGGTTTTGTATTAAATGGTTTTATGGTATTAAACATCGTTAATGTATCTATTAATTATGATGCTTCAATTTATATTGTTCAAAATTCCAACATTATTAATAATAAATTAGATTATTAATAATTCTAGATTAATACACATTAGACAAGATCGATTACATAAATTAGCAAGTATTGGTCTTTTAGGATCACTTTCTAAAGAGAAATGGCTTATTTGTGAACATTGCTTTGCTGGAAAAGCAACTAGATTACCATTTAGTAAAGCTAAAAGAGCTAATGGTTCATTACAACTTATTCATTCAAATATTATATGGTCTAATGAATGTGAGAGCAAGACATGGAGGAAATTATTTCATTATATTTATAAATGATTTCACACGGTTTGGTCATGTTTATTTGATCTCATATAAGTCTGAAGCATTGGATTGCTTCATTTGATACACCAATTTGGTGGAGAATAGACTAAGTGCCAAGATTAAAGCTTTAAGAATTGATCGAGAATATGAATATCTGTCTGAACAATTTAAAAACTTTTGTGATGAAAATGGTATAACTAGACAGCTAACTATTCCTTATACTCTATAAAAAAATGGTGTAGCAGAAAGAAGAAATATAACCCTATTTGACATAGTTAGGTTAATGATGATGCAAGCTAATTTACCAATTTCCTTTTGGGGAGATGCATTGTTAACTGTTGCTTACATACTTAATCGTGTGCCCTCTAAATCTGTCTCATCCATCGCATATGAACTATGGAATGGTGTTAAACCTAATCTAGGTTATTTCCATTTATAGGGGTGTGCAGTTTATATTCATAATACTTCTCATGAATATGGAAAATTTGGTCTTAAGGGGAAAAAGTGTATCTTCATACGATATTCTCAATATTCGAAAGGATTTGTATTTATTGGTGAAAAAGTTGATGGAGAGTGACAAAGATTGAATCGCGTAATGTTGAATTCTTAGAAAAGGTTTTTATAAAGAGAGTTGAGGTTGAAAAAGATTTTTAATTATATGAAATGAAAAATCTAGATTATAGTGCAACAAGCCATTCAGTAGAGGACTTAAATGAAACTTTTAATCCTTCTGAAAATAGCGGGAGTGATATTTTATCTATTCATACTCTCATGGAGCAAGATCATGAGCAATCTCAACCTCGAAGAAGCATTCATGAACTAATTCCTCGTTGTCGATTTAAGATTGAAGGGGAAGCGTTCATGATTGCTCCGTAAGATGATAAAGAACCTAAAACATTCAGTCATGCTCTCTTTGGTCCTAAAGCAAGTGAATGGATTAAAGTTATGGAAGAAAAAATGGAGTCAATGAAAATTAATCAAGTTTGGTACTTAGTTGATTTACTGTCAAGACGAAGATCCATTGGAAATAAATGGGTTCTTAAAATTAAACGTAAGGCAGAGGAGTCAATAGAACGTTATAAAGCTCGCTAGTAACAAAAGGCTAACACAAGAAGAAAGAATCGATTATGAAGATACATTCTCACCAGTTGTGAGGATTACTTCAGTTCACCTCATTTTAGCTATAGTCGCATATATGGACCTAAAATTATATCAAATGGATGTTAGAACTATATTTCTCAATGAAGAACTAAATGAGGATATCTATATGAATTAGTCTTTAGGATTTGAGACTAAAGGACAAAAGCGCAAAGTTTGCAAGTTTAAAAGATCTATATATGGTCTTAAGCAGGCCTCTAGACAATGAAATGTTAAGTTCCATCAAGCTATCCTTAAGGATGGTTTTACAACAATGGAAAAAGATCATTATGTGTATTTAAAATGTTCTAATAATAGTTTTATAATATTATCTTTATATGTTAATGATATCTTAATAGCTGGAAATGGCAAAGAGATGAGTGATACTACTAAAAAATGATTATCATCAAACTTTGAAATGAAAAACATGGGTGAGGCCAACTATGTACTTGGTGTGAAAATCATAAGAGATTGCACTAAAAGGCTTTTGGTTTTAACTCAAGAGATTTACATTAAAAAGATGTTAGAGCGCTATCACATGCAAGATAGCAAACCAATGAACAACCCTGTTGATAAAAGTTTAAGCCTCAATTGTGATATATGTCTTAAGACTCTAGAAGAAAAGGAGAAAATGTCCAAAGTACCTTATGCCAATGCTATTGGTAGTTTGATGTATGCAGTGATGTGCACACGTCTCGATATATATTATGCCATTGGATTGGTTAGCCTATATCAATCAAACCCTGATAAAAAATGCTGGATGGTAGTAAAAAAGATTCTATGATATCTAAAAGGAACTTCAAATTACATGCTATATTACAAAAGGAAAGAAAGATTTGTGATTGATTGGTTTCTTTGATGCTGATTGGGGAGGAGATGTTGACCAATCCAAATCAACTTCAAGATATGCTTTCTTACTTAATGATAGTGCAATACTATAGAGGAGCAAGAAACAATCTTGCATAGCCTTATCTACCATGGAAGCTGAGTATGTAGCTTGTTTTGCAGTAACATAAAATGCTGTTTGGTTAAAAAATTTCCTGTATCATTTGAAAATTATCAAAACTAGTGACAATTTACTGTGATAACACTGTTGTAATAGTTGTGGCTAAAGATCCAAAATACCATAGAAAGACTAAATACATCAGGATGAGATATCACTATATTAAAGAAGTAATTATTGAATAAAATGTGATCTTAAAACACATTTCTACAAATTCTATGGTTGCAGATCCACTCACAAAACCAATAGTAATGGATGAATTTGTTAGACATGTGAGATTTCCTGACTTATGTAGAATGTAATTAGTTTAAGGATCATACGAAAGTTTACAGTGATTAAGTAATGAATAAATGCCTTTAAAATATCTTTTTATTCATTATTTGTTTCATGAATATATTATGAGTATCATATAGTACAATTTGTTATAGTATATCGATAGACTTAAATTGGCTCACTCACTTGAACAATCACCTTTAACATTTGTAAGGTGAGTAAAGATGAGACTATTTGAGTTTTAATGCTCAATAAAAGACTTGGATGCAATGAGAATAATTTTAACTTAAAATGATTATTAAAAAGTCACATTGACTAGGACCAAAATGAGATTCTTAAATAAAAGAATCAACATGAATAAATTCTCGCGATTCATGTGTCTATTATGATTGAAGCCAGGTATTATTCATGAGCCACTAATGAAAAATAAGCAAATGAGAATTTTTAATTTGAAATCTATGTTTTTAGCAACGAGACTAAGACTTGTATAATGTATTTCCTCTAACAAGAAGAGCAACGACATACACTTTTTGTCTTAAAAAAAGAAAAGAGTAAGCTCCGCTATAGCATATGTTTCATACTACATGTGCTAGCGACCATTATAGGAATAAAAAAATGAATCCCTGCTTTTTTATTATGTGAGTCCTAAAAATCATATCTAAGATCTTAAAATCTTACCCTTTGTGACTTTTGACTATACCATGAGGTGATGTATTAATGATCGCTACTTTAGGAGTATATCTTATAGTCATGGAATGATTCGACTTAAAGGAATACTCTTATAAAAGTGAGTTAATTCAGATTTGATTGATATGAGAGCGAAAGAAAAAGTAATTTTAGTTCTACACTTGTTCCTTGTATTCACTGGCCGGAATCATATCACTTGAATATATTTGATATGATTTAGAATACTTGTAATTGTAAGGATGAATTGAGTATGAAAATTCTTGAGGGATTGAATTATATTCAGTCATGTATAGCTAAAAATGCTTGGGGTATATTAGTATACTTTAAGGAATAATTAATTATGAGGTTGATGTCTCCTATATGACCTGTATTAGGTTTATATATTGGAGCTCCTTTTAACGTGTGCTTCAGGTCACACGGTTCGTTCATCAACTATGAAATTCTTGTGCAAATTTGAAGTATAATGTATTAGAAAGATTCAGTTCTTCATGGGCGAGTGAGAGATATTGGTTATTGGGTTAGACCTGGTCCACCCATAATAGATGAGCCTGGTCCAAGTTATTAAAGGTATTACTGAAAAAAATAACTACCTCCTCTAATCATATATAAAAGGACATAACCTGTATGAAATAATATGCTTTTCATTATTGAAAGAACATAGTTCTCTCTTTCTTTTCCCTTATCTTGATTCTCTGCATTCACTTGACAAGATTTACAAAAACGTTCGTATTGTGGAACATCACTTTGGTTCTAGTAATTGAAGTGATACTAAAATAAATGATCCAAGAATAAGAAAGCGAATTCTCACAAGTAAGTTTTCATTTCCAATCTACACATACTAAGGTTATATTTGTTTTCTAAAAATCAATTTTTTAAATTTTTTTATGTTTATTTGTCATTATAAAATTTAGTCAATATAAAATACTTTTCAGTTAAAAATTTTTTTAGCTTGGTTTCTAGAAAAAATATTTTTTTGAAACATTTAGACGGAAAACACTTTCTGTAAGTTGTGAAAAATTTAGAAATATCATATTATTTGCTGATTATATCAAATTTGATCCTCGAAATTTTGATTGTTATATATATTTTGTTTTGAATATTTATTATTCAATTTCAACTCTTAAAATTTAATTTTTATATTAACTTTGATCCTTATTTTTATAATTGTTATTTGCTTTTCCCTTATTATTTCTTACTGAAATTTTTTTATATATCAAATATGATCCTCATTCTTTTGATTGTTACTTATTTTATTTGAAATAATTTATGAAATGTTAATATTATTATTTTAATTTTTTCATCTTTAATTTTTTAATTTTTTAGATTTAATCTTTATTGTTTTGATTATAATTTATTTTCTTTGAGATAATTTATGAAATTATATATTTTTTAATTTCATTCTCATTTAATTTTTTAATTTATAAAATTTGTTCTTCATTGTTTGATAAACTTGATAAAAATAAAATATTAATAAATTATTTTTCAACTTATTTTTCATTACACTTTCAAACATCAGAAAATAATTCACTTTCATGTAATTCATTTTTTTTTAAAAAAACTACTTTCTAGCATATAAACGGGTTCTAAAATATATATTTGATTTAAAACAATGAAACATATATATTAAAATTGTTGTTAAACTGACTTTCAATTTTTTAGTTTTTAATATAATAACTAGCTACTCCATGGGTAGAATGAAAATTGGTCAATGTATATTTATAAAAAAATGTGAAAGAAAAAAAACTCGAAAACTTGATTTATTGATTCAATTAATAATTTAGTGGCTAAACAGTCTGCGTGCTTCACCCAAATGGTATAGGGGTTGTCCACATTCGAATACGACAACAATTGTTTTTTAAAAATATATTTTATAAATATAATTCACATCAATGCTTCTGAGTTTTCTTGAAATTTACAATAAAACCAGTGTAAAATAAAAAAAACCCTTATAAGAATTACGTTGGTTTTGTTTTCAAAAACATCAAAATAATTATACTAATTTCAAAATTTAAAATACAAAAGACAAACCTGAAACATTGTTCACACTTGATTAAGAAGGGTCTATTTTTAATCAAACAAAGTATGCTTTTGATCTCTTGCTACGAGCTTCTATAACTGATGTCAAACCTGTTTTTACACCCTTATTTTTACACCCTTTGTAGTTGGTTAACATCTGTCAGTCGATGGTAAGTTGTTCTCTAACCCTACTTTGTTTTACTCACTAGTTAGTGCTCTTCAATACTTGACAATCAACAAGTTGAATTTATCCTATTTGGTTAATTTTTTATTTGTCAATTTATGCATGCTCCAACTAAGAATCATTTTGGCGCTCTTAAACATATTTTATGCCATGTTAAAGACATCATTTATCATGGACTTCAACTTCATAAATAATATACTCATGATGATCTTATTGTATATTTTAATGTGAACTAGGCTAGTGGTCTTGATACACATCGTTTTACTACCAGTTATGCTATCTTCTTTTACGCCAAATTTAATTTCTTAGTCCTTTAAGAAACAAAACAACTTCTCGTATTAAGTGCGAAAGCCTAATATCATTCCATGGTTGTTGTCACTAATGATATTGCATGGGATGTTCAATTACTTCGGACCTTCGTTACACTTTTTGCCTCACTTAGAATTCTTTGTGATAATCAAAGTGTAATTTTTATAGGAATCAATCCGGCTACTCATCCTCGATTCAAACATATTGTAATTAACTATCACTTTATTCATGAGCTTGTTGCTAACGACACTTTGAAAATTGATTTTGTTCCTTCACAACTACAACTCACTGATATGCTAACCAAAGACATCACTAACCCTTAGTTTTTTCTATTTGTCAACCCAGCTACTCGTCCTTGATCCAAACATATTGCAATTAATTATCCCTTTTGCCACACTCACCTTGTTGAGGGGTGACAATGGAGAATCAAATGATTACATTTGTGTGTATATTGTTAAAAGACCACTTTAACCCACTAGCTTAAACGGTTATGTAAAGTCTTAGAATATGATATATATTATTTTCACATCCCCTCAAGTGAAAGCTCTTTTAGACTTGAAACTTGCACAAATTCATATTATCTTATGCTTAATTTTTATTAAATAAATAAAGATGATGAGATTCGAACTCGTGACCGCTTGGTCATTAAGATTTTGATAATATATCAAAGAACTATCTCAACTCAATAACTTAAATTATTAAGTGATGTTCTAAGATATAATTTATATTATTTTCTAACATGTATAGCTATAAGATATTACTTGATTATTTATATTCTAATAATAGGATCACATAACCATCATTATTGTATTTAATGGATAGACTTCTCCTTGACATTGCAAGGAAACTTTCAGCCATTACCCCATTTGTCAAACTCTTTTACATAAATATTCAAAACAAAAGGTAATCAAATGGATTCACCCTCATTGTCTACTATCCATCAAGTCATCGTAGTCATCCATTGAAGGGTCACAACCAAATTTACCACCCCTGTACTCTACTCTCGTATCTTTTGGATTCCAACCCAGCGTGCATAGTCCACCCACCTGCAACAGAATACTCACAATCCTTTATCATCCGAGGAAACCACGAAATTGACAGGAGAGAGTTTATAATATCTTACATCAATGACCCCAAGAATGTGTTGCCAGTTCGAACGACAAAGCAGATTGCACTCAATATAATCTTTTGCTGGTGTAGCATAGGCTCCAAAACTCGCTGTTCAATAACTCCAGCAAGGATCTGATACCTGTTAAACAAAGAATGCGATTGTTGTTAACGTTTCATGATGGCGGGCTGGCAACTCCATTCAGAAAAGAGACTGCTTTACACACAGACATTTGGTGCACAGTTACTGACAAGTTGACAGAGATTGATGGCTAAAACATTCGTGGTTATAGGAAAGATACTCGATTAAGTCTTGCTCTCCTATTCTAGTCATAAGATTCAAAATTGTATTTGGAGCACCCTCATCTAAATTAAGTTGATGAAGCCCAGTTACCTTAGAGCACGCGTGCACAACCTTCTCTTTTCATTGTGTGTGGGCTTAAAGTTATACTATACAAGCAACAGCAAACTTACATTTCATAGCTGCATATCTTTTCTTTTGTCCAAATTAAGATTCTTGAACTTTAAAGATGTTGATTCGTATCATTATTAGCAGGTTAAGGCATTGTAAGAGAATTAGAACATAAATGCCAAGGATTACCTTAGATTGCTGGAAACTGCCATATACACACCATAGGCAACACTGGTTGACAATATAGGCATGTCCTCTGCTTCTCCAGCAAAAGATTTATCAAAAGCCTTTCGTGCATTAATCAACGCATTTGTTATACCTACACCAACCTGTAAAGTGGCTGCTATCAGTCCAATGCAACCAGAACAAAATTGATGCTCCAATCTCACAACAATAACTTGATATGAAAATTATACATAAATCTACTGATAATTATCAAAACAAATTGATCAAGGAAACTAATTCATTAAAACCTATTTTGAGCATTGTTTGATACGTTCTGCAGAATTCAACTGAATTTGGGGGGGGAAATTTTGTGGAAATTCTTGCACTTAACCAGATCATTTGAATTCAATTAATTTCTCAAAAAAACTAGAATGCAGCTCAGTTGCCATCAGTCAAGAAAAATGGAGATTCTGGAAGAACAACACACTTGTACAAACATATATTCAGATCAAGATTATGAAGAGAAGAAAATATAGGGTGTCTTCACAACAAATGAGAAGAGCATAGCCAAGGCCAACTAGTTTGTCCTACAGGTTTGTCAATAGAGAAATTAGTATAAGATTCTCCCACCACACAGCAAGAGCCTTCTTTCGGAAGGACAGAGCAGTAGGTTTCCCCCATGCAGAAGAAAGTAAAAATGTCATCAATGCATGCAATACATGAATATATTCATAGATAAATGCACGTGTGCTTAGAAGTAAAACCCCCATTAGCAAGAAAATCCCAAGGAGTTCATATTGCTTAAGAGTTTCTCAATTCAATCAAGCAAATAGATATGAACTGCACTAGCAAAGCTCTGTGCATTCAAAAAAGTGCTAAACCAACATGTATCACACACATATGCCATAATATTCTTTGCTTGAGTTGATCTCTTTTTAATTAACTGATCTGTTGTCTCAATCGATGATTTCCATTCAAGACGGATTTTGTAGATACATATGCTCATGAGCTTATCGAGTGCTACTGCTACCTTGACATCAGAATACACTGGTTCTATCATCTGGGTAGTTCTCATGAGTACAATCTTTAATCTCAGAGGAATTGCAATAATTAACCCAATGAAATTGCATCCAATCAAATCTGAAACTGTTTGCATGGACAATCGTCTCAAAGTTCATTACGATGTTCCTGTCACCAATCTCAAACTTTGAACATTTTGCCTATCTAATTATGAATTTGAATGTGTAATGATGCTGGCAATGCAGGATCTCCATCATCTTCGGTACTATAAGAGTCAAACTATAAAGACACGAAATGGGAAAATGAACACAGCACGAACATATCTTCAGCATGGCACAAATAAAAAGAAATGATCACTTAAAAATAGCAGGGAAAAGAAAAGGAGTGGCTATTTCTTCCGCTGGAATTTTATGCAAAGGAAGTTTGACAAATTAAGGAAGATTTCTTCCTGCCTCCTGGTAGACGATAAGACACAACGCTCTCCAATAGCACTAAAAAAATATCCAACTTCCATTCACCACAACTACAATGTCCAGGAACCATATCAAATTCAGACTCTGTAAGGTGATAAACTTACTAGAGATGCACTGGTACCGACTGCAAATAGCTTGGCTCCATTACGCTGCAAAACAAATTAACATGATAGAAAATTTGAAATTTCCATAAAAAAGACTTGGTTTGTCTAGATGATCTGGTACATACCAGTATAGCGCCTATTCTCTGTAAAAATGAATAAGATGTTCCAGCCAAAGCCACCTGCAAGCAGGATTTTGCAAGTTCACAATTGGTGAACAAGCTTCAACAGTACCAACAACAACTTGCAGACTAAAATAATTATTAACCTGGAATGCATTATCAGGACAACTGTAGAAGAACTTAGAAACTGGACCAGCACTGAGTGCAAGAGGTGGTCGAAGAGAAACAGTAGGAGCAGGAAGCCAAACGAGCATAAAATCTGCTATTATGGCCATTACCTAAAACAGGAACCATATTGAGTAAAAATATAATAAATTGTAACAGGAGAACAGGAATAGATTGTGCATATCTTCACTGTAGAATAAAGAAGTACAGCTCTTCTTAGTTCGCTTGAAGAAATAAAGCCTGTCCAAGCATGGCTGGCTCTGTCTACATACAAAAAGGCCGAGCCAGGCTAAAGGATTTCAACTATGATTAGCTCGATTCCGACATAACATTAAATATGTCCTCTATGCACTCAGTATTAATTGACGAAAAAATTAAATCGTTTGGAATAAGCTCCACGAAAATTAGGATCACTGGCACTTCTTTTCATATGAGACCCTAGTGTTCAAGATTCCTGGACAATTTTCCACTTAATTTTAAATGGGATAGTGTTAGTCCCTCGGTACAAGCTCAAAAGGGTAGCCAGCACTCATTTTGAACTTCCACTGATAAAAGTTTTATGGTACACGAGAAAACAGACAGCCATACCACATCGGCAAAAACAAAATCCAGCTCCTTGGTGAACTTTTCTCTGCGCCGTTCCAGCTCTGCAGCGGTCTGAAGAGCAAGAAAAAATGCGAAAGATTATCTAACGATGCTTTAAAGATAGAGCTCCAATGCCAATTTGGAACGTGAAAAGCCTTTGTTGAAAATTAAAAAAAAAGAAAAGATCCCCACAAATCCAGGAGGCATGCTTATAGAGCCAATGAGCACAACTGCTTGATAATCTTAATATTTTGTGGTAAGAATGTCACGTAAATTAAATGTTCTGAGAATCGTGACAAATCATCAGATGATCAGATATTCTTAAGAAGAAAAAAAGGTCAACCCCACTCTAGTTGACCTGCTAGTTACACATGCAACAACCAATCTAATTGATCTCACCAGCCATTGAAATTTCAACCAGCCCCTCACGAGCACCTTCCATTCTTTCTTGCCAATAGTACAGTATTAAAGAAAATGAATACACACAGTTCTAGTAGTTGATAATGAACTCTGAGATTTAGATGTACAAACCTTGGTAAAGATCCCAACACCACACTCGATGGCAACTTTAGTCAAGAACAAATCATCAGCAAGCAACCTTTCTTTAAACCCTCCAAATTGAAGCAACCACCTAAACACTGCTGATTTCTCCAGTTCAAAGTACCTTCTAACAATCGACCCTGGCACCCTCCCTGCCTCAATTGCCGCAGCCAAGTCCTTTGGCAAGCTCTCCAACGACCTCCCCACCTAATAATGATCACCAACTGCAAATCATCAAACTCAAAACAACAAACCAAATCATATCACAAATACATCGATCTTTATATTTGTATTGTAAATGTGTACGTGCCTCTGCCATTGCGAGAATGGCCTCATTCTTGTTGCGGGATCCAGCATCACCACCATCATCATTCCCACCACCTCCACCACCAGAAATCCCACCACCACCTACGCCATCGTCTCCTCCACCAGAGGAGAGAGCGATGGTTGTTCGAAATCTTTTAAAACGAGAAGTAGTTGTGGTCCAGGAAAGAGGAGTAGCAGAGGGTTTAGAAGTTGGGATGGGAACACAGAGAGAGATTGTGGCAAAGTTGTTGCTGTGATATTGATGGCGGTAGTTCGGTGACTGAAGAGAAAAGGCGCGTGTAGAGAAGGTGGCAAGCGCCATTTGAAGAGAGTTTGTGTTATTTTAGGCAGTGGAGGTAAGAAGGATCAGACTGTTAGAGTTCGGTGGTTGAGAAAGCGTTTTAGGTCCGGGCTGGCGCGATGACTCCACAAATGAAAACAAAACCATTCAACATTCATGCAGTCTTCCATGTCACTGTATGACACGCTCCTCCACAATTATGTATTTTTATTATTTTTAAATTGATATTTTTTAAGAAAACAATAGCACACTAAGTTAAAAGACTGGAATATAATAATATTTGAAAAAAATTAGAAAAATAACATATTTTTATATTATTGCATTTTAAAAATACAATATATTTAAATATTATTATTCTGGAACATGACATACCATGTAACTTATGTATCTCGGGATCAAAAAATACATAACACACAACAATTTCTTTTTTCACCGAACCAATCTACTTGGCCCTTAACTTTTTAAAAAAACTCACGAAACACTTGGTTTTTTACTCTTAAAACACCAAAAAAATCAATCAATCCTAGTCTTTACGTATAATTGGATGTTTTTTTGTTTAAAATTGTTATTGCTACCACAGCCCCAATCTTTTTTTAGTCCTACAAACAAGTTAAATAGACTATATTACTATAAATTTATGTTTAGTTTAATTGAAATTAAATAATTGTTTATGATGAATTTAGAATTTAAGATAATTTTCAAATTTATTGAATTAATGATAAATTAGTTATGAATATTATTAATAAAAATTAATTTGATATAGTTGAATATGAAAATAAGTTAAATTAATTATGAATTAGTTATTTCAATTAATTTTGTGTTGCGTTTAATTTTGGATAAGTTGCAAAACTAGGAATCTCATGTCACAACTAGAAATTTGCTTAATACCAACGGCATTACCAATGGAATAATTCTATTACTAATTTGCGGTCATAATTACCGATGGAATATTTTTCATTTGTACTTCATTCGGTATATACCGATGGATTACTTCAGTCAGTATATACTGACGGAATTATAGACACAATAATCAAAATTAAAAAAAGGGCGGTTCGTTGACATGAAAGTTTTTTACGAGCGATTTTACTGATGGAATTATCGAGGGATTCAAACTGGCAGTTCCATACAGTAACATGACCGATTCACCGTCAAGATTACCGATAGAATAATTGAAGGATTCAAATCAGTACAATGACATGTTGGATTCACCGACAAAATAGCTAATGGAATCATCGATAGAATAATCCGTCGGTGATTCTATCAATAAAAGTTAATATGTGACCACTTTTCTGACCTTCTCCTCTTCTATTTCTCCTTCTTCCCCATCATAACTATCTTTTATGCAAACAACCATCCCAAAAAAAAATTCCCTCTTCGCAGCATAAGCCATATTTCTTAAAATTTTGTGGTCACAACATCCATGTTCTGATTTACCAATGAATTTTATCAATTTTTGTAAGTGATTTTATCTTTTTAAATTTTAACATTTAATTTTTTTTAGTATAAATATATATTTTATTGTTATTTCTCAAACAAACTTGTAGTATATGAATGCATAATTTTGTACTTGTTATGGTTTGTTTTAGATTTTGTAAAATTATATTTGTTTGTAAATTGTTGAAACTTTATTGAATTGCCCAATTACATGTGTTGTTTTGAAATAATTAATAGCTTGTATAACAGGTTCGTTTTAATTTTTTATCAATGGTATAATTTTTTATCAATGGTATTGCGGAGTTGTAATTTTTATAAATTTAGATGTATTAATTTGTATGAATATTGATAATTGATAATCAATATTTAATATTGATAAGAAGTTATAATTAGTTTATTGGATAATCTCTAGGTAAACCAATATTTTTGCTATGTAAATTTATTTACCTAACATAGTTAATTAATATATGTTTTCATCATAATTTTATAGAGGTTTAATAAAAGTTATGGATGTATTGAGATTCACCTCAAGGATTGTGGAAGATTGATTATTGTAATAAGGTTTAAGGTTTTATTAATTTCGCAATATCTATTCCCAGAAATTTTACTAGAGGTGGTATTAAGTGTCCATACAGGAAGTGTCAAAATAAAAGGTATTTGCATCCAGATGTTGTAATGATGTATCTTCTACACAAAGTGTTTATGGAGAATTATTAGTGTTGATATGCACATGAAAAAGTATTTGTTCGTAATAAGAGCATGAGAGAAAGGGTGGTTAGGTTAACTTCTAGTGCTAATAATGTGTATAAAATGACAAATAACAACATTAATCCTAACAGGAATATGATTATAGATGCAATGAGAATAAATTAAGATAATGTTAGTTAATCTCCAATCATAAAAGAAGAACTTAATACATATATAGCTAGGTTTTTTGATTTATTAAAAGATTTTGATGAATTATTATGAGATGACTGCATGAAACATAGTAAATTATCAATTGTAGCACAAATGTTCACCATCAAGTCAGATCACAGGTTGAGTGAGGCTGGATATGATAAAATTATTGAATAGGCTAGAATCATTTTACCTGAAGGGAACAGGCTGAAAAAGAACTTTATGCTGCGAAGTCTATGATGAAACCCCTTGGTTTAGGATATCAGAAAATTGACATGTGCTCTAACTTCTACATGTTATACTACCTTGAAAATATTGAGCTGACTAAGTGCTTAATGACATGACGAAAAGATTGATGTTTTCTTCCAAGTGTAGGAGTGTCGAAGTAATAAATAATCCAGCAAGATCGGGGTCGAACCACAAGGAGGTTAATTATATAAATTATAAATAAAAATAATACAACAACAACAACAACAACAACAATAATAATAACAATAGTAATAGTAATAACAATGGTGATCATGATGATGATGATGATAATAATAATAATAATAAAGAAAAAGAAGGAAAAGAAGAAGATGATGATGAGAACTTTGAGATAGAATATTAATGTAAGGATTAAATAATGATAATAACAAATGTCAAGGTTAGAGGTTCCATTAATATAATGTCAAACAAGTATAATATAAACTCTTATTACTCAATTAGAAATTATACACAAAGAAGGTTTCAATCTAATTATAAATTGTTAACATAATTATATTAGTCATCTTATTTGATTAATGCTAATACTTGTAAATCTCGTCAATCATTAATGATTATAACTTATGTTAACAACAAATCAAGTTCCTTTTATAGCTTAGGTGTCGGTTATACCATATAGTATGGGTTATGAAAGTGCTAAGCATTTGTTGTAACAAGTATCATACAACATAAATCAAGATTAGTTATTTAATAAGAAAAGTATTAAAGAGTGAAAAAGATAACAAATATAAAATATATTAGTATCAAACATCAAAGTCCATATTAAGTTTATACTATACTTATTCTTTACAACATTAGTGTAACCTTTTCACCTTGATATAATAAACTTAGCTAAACATAATAAAAAAAAGAAAAATAAATAAACAAAATAAAAATATAAATAAGATAAGAGTTAACTAAGTAAAGAAAAGGGAATGAAAATATTAATGAAAGCAAAGCATACAAAGATAAGAGTTAACTAAGTAAAGGAAAGAAAATGAAAGGTATAAACTTGATATTAATGAAAGCAAAGCATAAACATTACAAAAAATACAAAGAGAGAAAGTAAGAGTATGATCTTGATCTAGAAATCAAGATGCCTAAATGCATGGCAAATGCCTCCTTTTATAGGTTAAAATTAGGAACTATTGATTTGATGACTAATTGATGAGTGGGTGACCAACTCTTGACTTGGTGACAATCCTTATCTTCTCTTGTCTGCCCAAAACATCATTGATAATTTTAAAATTAAAGCCACTTGAAAACATGAAAGTTGTAGGAAATTGTTTCAGCTTTCTTGTGTAAAAAATTCAGGTCATTTAGACTTCTAAAACTTTAGATATGGGCCAAACACTGAACAATATTTAGGTTGGAAGATAGATTTGAACTTCTTTATTGTTGTTACAATTTGAACTTGAAAATAACCTTTTTAAATCTTGGGCTCCATATAAAAGTTGTAGGCCTATGTTTTACCTTTTCATCCATATAAAGTAAACCTAAATATGAGATCTATAACTCTAGATATGACCCAATTACCGAACATTGTTCTGATTTAGATTACACCAGCATCTCTTTTCTAAGTTTGGTCATCTCTTTGTCCTTTCAATTTCATTTCTTAAATTCATCAATCAATCATTTTATTTATATGATAAGCCTATATTTAAAATAAACATTTACTACAAATTAAAGGTATCTTATATTATTAGATATATTATTATAAAACATACTTTAGTTAAGGAGTTATTGATACTTCGAGTGCAAAATGATGATATAAAACCTTGATAAAAATGTACTTTTAAGTACTAATCACACCCCTCAACCAGTTTATTACTCTCTAGTAGTCAAAGCGTTAAAATAGAAAAATAATTTGCAAATTCCATAAAGCAAGGTAGTCATCATTCAACATCCATTAATTTATTCAGATAAATAAACTCTCATTAAATTTATATATCTGCTCAATACCTCTTAACAAGATATTAATAAACCTTTCTTTTATACTTAATAAATCAACATATAGTTATGAGACTTTTCTTGAAAGAAAATAAAATTTTTGTTCTAATGTTTAAGGTTAACTTTCTTGGGTTGGGATTATTTTTTTTTAAATATGTATACATATAACTTAAAACACGATACATCTTTAAGTCATGTAACGAGCTTTCGACTAATGACTCTTAAACCAGTTGGTCTTAGGACATTAAGTGTTGAGACATCCTTACGAGCTTAGTAACTCGGGTCACAAATACTGATATGTAGATAGTGCAATATTTGATTTCCTTAAGCTTTTCTCCTCAACACATGTAATAAGCATTGGACCAATAACTCCCAAGTCAGTTAACTTTAGGGTATTAGGTGTTAAAACACCCTTTCGGGTTTAATTGCTTAGGTTATGGAGGCTACGAAACCAAACTTATCTATATTTTTATTATCATTATTTTTTTTGTGTTTTATTATATACTATCCATTTGCCTTAGTTGTTACCTTTAACAAAAAAACACAAATAATGTAATAATCCAATATGCAATCCATAATCATATGTTTAAAGTGTGTGTGTGTGTAAATTAAGGTTTAAGAATACATGTTAAATAAGTATATGAGCAGAATTAAGTGATAACAATGCAAGAATTTGTAAAGCTGAATATTTCAAGAAGTATTATGATAGACCTTGTTACGAATGATTATTAAGATGCATCTCAAGAGTTATAAGAAGATCTCTTTTACTCTGCCATCATAGTAACAATAGTTTTGCACATGCTTTATAAAACAGAAAACATAGTTTTTTTTTTTTAACTACTGCCCTCTCCCCCCAACCAAACAAGACATTATTCTCAATGTTCTAAGTTAGAAAGATAGAGTATAGAATATATCACTTGAAATAGCAAACATTGACAAACCTGAAACACACTAAAACAAATATAAGAAACAACAAAATACAATAATAAAACCAAAAGACACAAAGATTCATAAATAAAGGCTCAAATCTAATCTAAGCTTTTTATGGCTTTTCTTAGATGACTAATTTATGTGACTCATAGAGGGATCAATTACAGGAATGAAATATTGTAGTTGGTCAATCAATTGTTCAGCAGTAGCAGTAGAGATTATGATTTGTTATGCAAAAGATGTTAGAAATTCCTATGCCACAGCATGATCAAGAAAAGACAACAACTTATCATAATAACCATTAACATCTAACAGACCTATAGGTTTATGGTGAATGTGCAGTTGGGCCCAAGAGGAAATATGAAAGAGTGGATGTGCAGTTGGACCTAAGAGGAAATATGAAAGATCTCTTCCAATATGCCTAAACCACCTAGTAATGCAATGAAGGCATCAACATTGTTAAACATTGCATTCATTTGAGCCAACATTGTGGAAACCTGTAGTTCATCTCCAATTGTTTTTCCAATAATGTCCCTTTATGCCAAAGTTTCGGGGACAACCCCTAAAACTTGATTACCTCATAAAAATACAGCTATTGACACACCTCTCATTAACCCAAGACTGCCTCCCCCATACACTAAATGAATCTTTCTCTCAACTAGCACCTGACCAAGATGATTTGCTGATTCTAAATACTCTTTTTCTTTTCCAGGATTAGATCCACCAAAAATACAAATATTTCTTATATGATGACTTGAGAAACTTACCATTTTTACACACTTCTGTATTTGTTGAATGTATGGGTTGAGTAGAAATGAAAGGAAGGAAGAGAGGTTTTATAGATGAGATATTAAAAAGGCAATCATACCACCTATATGTAGGCCAATTAGAATCTCACACACACTCTTTATTTATTTATTTCCTTTTTAAAAAGCAAATATATGTACAGGTAGTTGTGATTGTGACTCACATCTTCCCTTGGTTTTACATTCAAGAACGGCTTAAACGCCCTTTGTGGGTCGGGGATAGGCTTCCCATTCAGTTTTCTTAAAAACTGGCAAACAGGGTCTTTTTTTAGTCAGATTCCCAAAATTAAGTCGAGTATGTTTTTATGAAATAGTGGTCATAAATCATGAATTGCACGATGCACATCTCCACTAGGATACATCTTAAGAGTTAATAGAATATTATCTAAAGACTCCTTACTCAGGTCATCTTTAATGAATTGTATTTTATCTTCACGGTTTATACATATCATTCCTAAAGAACAACATTATGCATTACAAGTCCATATGACAATTTGTTATTGGATAATTTGCTATAAGTGATAAATGATACTATATTTGACAATTTGTTTGTTGATCAACATAAATTTAACTATTCCAAGCCTATTGATAATAAAGATGATAAGAAATAACAACAAAATATGACAATAAATATTGATGTTGATGTTGTCGATGATAATGATGGTAAAATGATATATCTTGCTCCTGAATTTAAAAATATTTTTTGATTTAGTTTGTTTTATAATGTTTGGGCACTTAGTTGCACATGTTATGGGAATTTGATTTGGAGGTTAGACCAATATTCAACAGTAAAAATGAATTAGTTAATACAGTTAAACGATGACACATTGCACATTCAATTGAATATTAAGTCCAACGATCGAATTCTATATTTTTTCAATTATAATGTGTGTAAACACCTAAATATAAATGATAGTTGTGTAAGGGATATCATAAAATGTTAAGATTCATTTCACATAGAAAGTTAAAAGGTACACATATGTGTTTCTATCTTTTTCCAAAAAAACTATTAGTTTAATGCAAATTTTATTAATAATGCTATATAAACCCTTATTGTGGATAATCTTTCAATGATTATCACAAGCATACATGATAAAATAAAATTACATTACAAGTATAAAATATCATATGACAATGTATGAGTTACAAAATAAAAGGTTTTTGAGCATTTTTTTAGTTCACAAGACATGTCTTTTAAAAAATTATATAGGTTGGTTTTGGTAGTAAATGAATCCAATCGTGGAACAATTTTTGATTGAATATACAAAAGAAAATTTGACAATAATACAATGGTTTTGGGGAGATTTTTTGGTCACTTGGACCTTGTATTGAAGGTTTTAAATGTTATAAACCACTTATTAGTGTTGATGACACATATTTACATGGGCAATCTAATAGGAAGTTATTGATTGTGGTTGTTTTTCATGCAAATAATGAGATATTCCTTTTGACTTTTGCAATCATTAACAAAAATAATAATTCTAATTGGAGATATTTTTTCTAAGATACATTATTGGTGATAAAACAAGTATATGTATAATATCATATAAACATATAGGTATAAAGAATGGAATAATGAAAATTTAACTTAAACCTATAAGATAACATTAATATTATATCCCACATTTTATTAACAATTTCAAACATGAATTCAAAAACCCAGTTATGAAAAAAGATTTGATAAGGATGTGTTATTAACAATCAAGGTGAAAATTTAATTTGTGATATAAAATAAAGTGCAAGTTGGATCCATTATAGTAAGAATGGCTTGAATAGAACAAAAAAAAAAGTTTTATGTTATGATATTGATCATTTGTATGGTGATATGACAACTAAACTTTTAAAGTCATTTGACCATGTTTTAAAAGGTGCTCATGCAATGCAAGTCTCAACTCTAGTGCAATTGACATTTTACAAGTATAATAATTATTGGGTTAAGTAGAGATTCAAAACTAATAATTTTACTTAACATTGGGCTCGGACAATTCAGATTGAATTAACAATGAATAGGGACAAAACAAGAAATCATGTTATAATGTTGTTCGACTTTAGGCAACATGTTTTCTAGGTTAACAACCTTGTTAAATTGTGTGTTGTAAAAGAAGTTAGAGGGATAGTCAAATTAAATGATAAAACATGCACATATAATAAATGACATGCATTACAATATTCATGTTCACATGTTCTCTTATATTATGTCAAAAATCACTTAAACTTTATATAGTTTGTCGGTAATCATTACATGATTTAAAGCTATGGTTCAACAGATGATATGACATTCTGCCATTACCAGATGAGTTAGAATACAATGATTATACTAAATCTCGAGTTCAAACGGATTCATCTAGATAGAATTCCAGACAAGGTCAATAAATGTCTACTCATTAACATAACAAGATAGATGCAAGATAAGGTTATACATATTATAGATGTGGCATATATAATGACATAAACTATAAAAGAAAAACTAAACTTAATCGAGAACATATATATACCAAAACATATATATGTTATGATATTTTATAAAGCATATTAAATTAATTTAATTTAACATCAAACATGAATACTATTATATAAAATGCCTTACACTTGAGGTGGCAAATCATTTTCTCATTCTGAGCATTCACATTAAAATGATGATATTCAAAAAAAAAAATTACAATAACATTCATAAAGAGCATAATTATAATCATCTTCTCATAATACATGTCTATCAGAACCATTGACACTTATATCTTGTGGTTGCAGAATAAACATCGATTGGAGGATATTTTTATAGGCATTGTAAAAATATTTAATTTTAATATATTTTTAATTTACTTAGCATTAAAAGTATTGTATATTCATACACTTATATTTTAAGTAGTGATGTGTGAAGAGACTATGATTTATTATTGTACACATAGATGAACAAGACTATATGAACAATTTGATCATATATGTTAGAAAGAGGTTTTTTATACATTAGTTATTTAGAATACATCAAAATTGACCACAATATAATTCATATATTGATTGAGTGATAAAGATGTGAGACACATATTTTATCTTAAGCATAAAGAGATAATACCAACAATACAGGATGTGACAGTTTTACTTTGACTATTTATTGATAGACAAGAGGTCACACCTACTAGTGTTCGTAATTGAATTGTGTTATATAAGTGACCATTTAGTTGATAACACTTCATTCTGAATTGAAAGGGGTATTATATGTCTTAGAATTGAGAAATCATTTACGATACTACTAGATGATGCTAACAACAACGAGTTCTTATGAATTTACCAATTAATTATTATGATTTGAATGTGTTGATTATTTGTTAAGTTTGCATGAATTACTATGATAATTTTAATATGTTATGTAGGTATGCTGAGCATATATACTGTATTTTTTTGACAATGTATTATTCATAGACTTTACAGAAAAATACATGTCTTTTAATTTATTTGATGTTGTGGGATGATTTTGAAATCATTTTCATATATAGTTGAGGATTTTTTGTTTTGACATACTTATATATATGTGGAGAAATAACGAACATCTCAATATGATTGTTATTTCTACATGTATGAATCAAAAAATTTAAAATATTTATTTACATTTTAAATGTTAATTGTTAACACGACATAATTTTTTTTTTGTTTGATAATAATTATGGTCGTAAGAGCATTTTTATGTGAGCCGACCCTAAATACCCAGACTGGCCTATGATAATGTAGACTATCATAGGATAATTATTATATGTATTTATACTTTTTAATAGTAACTTTAGAAAAATATAATTAAACTCACGTATTTATAATGTTAGGTGGCATGCTAATAAAATATTTGATAATAACTTAACACATGTATTGATATTTTATTAGAACGAGATCGATAGACAACATGCTATCTATATACTTTTTGAACTATTTATTAAATAAAAACTTAACATCAATGAATTATTATTATTTAATATTTAGAAAACTTATACTTTATAAGCCATATGGATGTCTTATTCAAATGAAAGATTAACATTTGGTATAAAAGTATATATAGGTCTTCAATATTTAAAAATAACATAATTTATACAATTTACATTCTTTTAAATTTTAACAAATTAGTTTTGATATAAAAGTTTATTTATATATTTTCTAGTCCTTGGTTAAAGAAAGAAAAGAAATAGAGGTAGCTAAACTTTAGTGATGAGTGAGAAATTCAAATATTTCAATAAATCAATTTTGACATAAAAATTTATTTATATATTCATATCATTTTTTACCACAAAAATATTTTTTCTTGATGTCCACAAGTTCTATAAGATGAGAGAGACTTAATGATGGTTGTTTAAAATCTTAATGTTTTTATTTTAAGAAAAAACATGCATAAGTCAAGGAAGCCAAAACTATCCTAGCTTGTTTTTAGGTTTTTGGACTATTTTTTGGGGTATTTTGAGTTGATGAACTGATGTATAAGTGTTCTAAGGGTGTTTATGTAGTGTTTTTGAGTTGAAATAATTGAAAAATTGAGTTTTAAAGTAAAAAATACTGTTTAAATTTTTCAGGCACCATAATATTAAAAGGAATCTAGGTTTGTATATGAAACATCATCTATTTTAGTTGGTGACTTATTACTTACTAATTTTTAAAAAGAAAATAAGAGAGAATGACAAGTTATTTGTCTTTTAAAAAAATTATAAAAAATAAAATTAAGTTTAAATCATATACGAGTTTAAAGGCTCATTTATATACACAAGCTCTCTTCGTTATAATAGTTGAAATATATTGGGCGTGGATTTGCAAGCCAAAACTTTTTTTTTATTTATTTTTTTAGCTTTATATATATAGGTTTAATATAAATTTAAAAGAGAAAAAAAATATTAAACCCAACTTCAATTGGATATTTAATGAATTAAGACACAATGTCAAGAATTTTTTTTAATATTTTTTTTAATTGATATATTTTTAATTTTTTTTAAAATATATATTTTAATTAATATCTTTTCTTTGCAATTTTTTATTACTTATTTAAGTTTTGTTGGATAAAGACTTTTTCAATGGTGTTTTTTTATTTATATATATAGGTTTAATATAAATTTAAAAGAAAAAAACCCAACTTCAATCGGATATTTAATGAATTAAGACACAATGTCAAGAATTTTTTTTAATATTTTTTCTAATTGATATATTTTTAATTTTTTTTAAAATATATATTTTAATTAATATCTTTTCTTTGCAATTTTTTATTACTTATTTAAGTTTTGTTGGATAAAGACTTTTTCAATGGTGTTTTTTTTATTTAATTCTTGAAATAATTGTTTTGTTTCATTTATTTTTTTTAATTTTTCATACGGATAAAATTTATTTTTTTAGATATTCAAATAATATTTTAAAAATTAAATTAAAATTTGTTTAAAAGAAACACGACCACAAAAACAAACATACGTGGAAATAGTGTTTGGAGTCGTGGAATTTGGAGCCCTGCACACCACAGAAATAGTCTGCCATCCACACCAGACCTTGAAAACTTTTTTTATCTTTAGTTTAACTTCCAGACGTCTAGAGACAGTGGAGTAGATAAGCATATAGAGAGCTCCACTTCCCAAGGAGGGAGGAAGACACGGATTTAAAACAAAACCAAAACAACAATGGCAACGGCAGCTTGCACTTCGACAACATCATCCCTCATGCTAACGTACGCCGCCTCCACAGTTCATCCACAAGACCTAACCCCTTCTCTCCTTTCTTTCAAGCCCAAAACTCTCTCTCTCTACCCACTGGTTTCAGAGAGAAAATCGAGCAATTGGGTCAAGTTTTATGCCCAGACAGAGGCAAAGTCTAGACCTTGCAGAGTGGTTGTGGCTGCTGCTTTGGCTGCAGAGGCAGAGGTGGGCGAGGAGGTTGAAGAGACGGAGGGAGAAGAAGTAGGTGGCGTGGCAACTGCTACAGTTATTCCTCCTAAGCCCAAGAAAGGCAAGGCTGCATTGCCTCTAAAGAGAGACAGAGTATGTGTGTTCTTTTTTGCTTCTCTCTCTATAATGACTTTTGGGGGTTTAGGTTGATTTGATGTGTGGGTTCTGATTCTTTTGAACTTTGGTCCAACAATTTAGGGGATATATGCTTAAAGGAGACTTTTTTGGCAGAGAGATTGAGATCGCTTGATGCTTTTAGTCTTTGATTTGATGAAGGGATGATGAACGTTTTAGTTACTATTTTCAAGAATCTCTATTCCTTTCAATGCCTAAGGAGATTGGTCATTGAGGAAGTGAGAGCGGTGTTTTTTGCTGGGTTTAGCTTCTACTGAATTTTAGTCCAATAAACTGTTTGATAGAGCAGGCAGAGTCTGACAATTCTCTTGGTTTGAGTTTTGAGTTGCACTTTTGTTTTTCATTTTTCAAGATTATTATACAGTTGCAAGAATTCAAACTTTCTGTCTTTTTATTGGAAATGCCAGACGAGGTCTAAGAGATTCTTGGAAATTCAAAAATTGAGAGAAATAAAAAAGGAGTATGACCTGGGGACAGCAATATATTTGCTAAAGAAGACGGCAAGCACGAGGTTTGTGGAAAGTGCTGAAGCTCATTTTCGTCTGAACATTGATCCCAAATATAATGACCAACAGCTGCGAGCAACAGTGAGTTATCACTTTCATGTTTATAAAAAGTTACATACATGGCTTAATCAACTATTGCAGCGGCATTAAAGTTTCCCTTTTTATTTTTTTCTGTTTCTCCTTGCATAGGTAAATTTGCCCAAGGGAACAGGACAGACTGTTAAAGTGGCAGTCCTTACTCAAGGTAGTTGCTCTATTCAATTTTCATACTTGATCTGATATAAAGTTGTGTATTTAGAAAGCAAGCTGTCTGTGGTAATCAGTTTCAGTTCAGTATCTTCTGATCAGTGGAAAAAATGGACAATGAGGAGAGACTTTGCACAGACAAAAAATCAGATATTGTGGATTGGCTGTGTCTCGCAGAGGAAAATTTGAATCACCAACTCCCATAATGATAGACATAGACATAACAAGGAACCTTGCCAAGATATTTCTGTTGTAGTATCATAGCATCGCGTTTGAGTTCGTTATAGGCTAAAAGTTGTTCCAATTATTTTTTGGCAATTGACTGAGAATTCCATCACGATTTTCATGTTTGACTGGGCTAAAGAATTCATATATGAAGCCTGTGGATTGTGATGCACAACTGTACTGTTGTTATTGAGAGTTGGTACTGTATCTCTAGGGTTCAAATACATGCCAATGTCTCAAGAAAAAGTGCTGTCCTCAAACATGTTTGACCTTTGAGTTATTGTTATTCTTCTCAGGTACAAACTCAAAGATAAGCATAGGAGTTAGGTGTGATTAAGAAAATGATTGGATAGTAGTGTTAGATTCCTGTTTTGTTTCCTTTCTTTCTTTTGAGGTAATCTGGTGATTGAGGTGGTTGTGTTGCAGCAGTTCCATTTTTATGTGAAATTTTGCAGTCTAGTATCTTTTGAGGATTTTTTGGTTGCGTATTCTTCCAAATAAAAAGCCTGGAAACTTGGATTTAAATGTTTATTGAGTTGGGGAGAGGTGGTTTCAGGAGGTTCTAATGGAGAATTTGCCTTGCTGGGAATTTTGTTGGATGGTTTGCTTGGTGATTGGTTTTTGGAGAGGCTGTTCCCTGGTTATTATGATCTCTTGCCTTTGCGCACAAATCGATAGCACTTTGGATTTTGTTCACTTTTCTAGAATTTTTACTTTCTACTTTTATTGGTTTGATGGTTTTGTGATTTTGAAAAAAGAAGAAATGTTGCACAACTCATCTGGCAATATGTCTTCCCTAGGTTCTAGTGGAGCTTTTGCTTTGCTGGGAATTTTGTTGGATGGTTTACTTGGTGATTGGTTTTTGGTGGTTGTTCCATGGCCATTATGATGTCTTGCCTGGATTCACAAATCATGATAGCACACTGGATTTTGTTTGCTTTTCTATGTATTTTTTTTCTTTCATACTTAATGGTTTGATGGTTTCATGATTTTGAAAGAAGAAGAAAAGTTGCAATAAATGTTTCTTTGTCAAGAAGTCTTCCTTAGGGATGCTGTCAGGATTATAAATGTTTCTTTGTCTGTTCAGGTGGTTTTGTTTGGTATTGATCCTAGACTTTCTCAATCTAAGATGCTGAGGTTTTTACAAGTAAATGTATCGCATGCTATTTAAAATTAAAACTTGAGTGTTGAGTCCATGTCTCGAATGGAAGAAAGAGATTTGACGGATGATTGCTGGAGCTCGTAGTCTTTGGAGAGAGAAGATAGTTCAGAATTTGCAATATCTTCCATGCTGCGAAAGCATTGAACATTTTGAATTTTTGGAATTTGTAACATGGAGTTTCAGATGTTCTAACTGTTGTGTTGGCTATTAATTATCTCAGGATTCTGCTTTTTGTTGATTCTTGTACCATCTGTCCCTTGAATATGCCATCTCTGTCCCTCCCTTTTTTCTCTACTGTGGAAAACAAGCGTTAATGTTTCTCATGTCTGCCAAAAACTAGCTCACTTTTCCTTGTCTTGTATGTTCATCCAGAATAAGTCCTGATGATCATAGATTTTGCTAAATTAATATTGTTAGATCTCTGTCACAGCTATACCAAAAAAAAAAACCCTGTGATATCATAAATGTGGTGGAGATTTGCAGGTGAAAAGTTCGATGAAGCAAAAAATGCAGGAGCAGATTTGGTTGGTGGTGAGGACCTGATACAACAAATAAAAGGAGGATATATGGAGTTTGATAAATTAATTGCATCTCCAGATATGATGCCTAAGGTGTTGCTGCTATCTTTTTGTTTGATATTTTAATGGCATCCATGCCTGTGATCTGAATTCATAAATTTGAAACTTTTTTTAAATGTCACAGGGAATAGTAAATTTGAAACTTTAGCTATTTTATATCCTTCCTATAATCAAATCTTTTTTTTAGATGCTTTCCAATCAATAACAGTAATTTTTAATGTTACTATTTGATGTGCGATCCAAGACATGCAATTGTTTTCTTGACGCCTTCACCCCTGATGACAGACAAGAAAAGGTGAAGAAGTATTTATGACATTAAGTTACCGTGCACAACCTTTAGTGTTTTGTTTGTCTTTTTGGGTTTGTATAGTCTACAGTTAGATTTGCTAATTGGTACTTAGCTCAGGGATTCAATCTTAGGAAATACCTTCATCATGATTCTTGAGCATAAATTATGAAAAAGGACTCTCCCACTAAGAACATTTTCAATTTATGATGTGATTATGGTTTATTACCGATTGGACAAATTGCATTTTCTTACACATTTGTTTGATTGTGTGGAATGAGAAATTTTCATTTTGAAGAGCTTGTTTCTTTTGTTGAGCAGAGCTTTACTTGTATCTGTTTGTTTGGTGCTTCAGGTTGCCAGCTTAGGTAAGATTCTAGGACCACGAGGACTCATGCCAAACCCAAAAGCTGGTACTGTTACAACTGACATACCTCAGGTAATGGTCTTGTCCTCCGATTTGGTTCTATCATTCTCTCAACCTTTGAACAGTTTTTTCTTAACATCCCTTCAGCGTGTGATTGGGACATGCATAAGCTTACCAAATGCTACAAAAATATAAAAGTGGCGTGCACTCTTATCACCATTGCTAGACTTGAGCATGTACCAACAGACAAGGGTAGAACTGCATGCTTTGAGTGAATGCATCTCAGTATATAAAAATTTTAGTTACAATTATGATGTGGCTGCTACCACTTATTATCTTGCTAATGAAATGGATTGGTCAAATGCATTTCAGGCAATAGCAGAATTCAAAAAGGGAAAAGTTGAGTACAGAGCAGATAAAACTGGGATTGTTCACATACCATTCGGAAAAGCTGACTTCTCAGAAGAAGACCTCCTTGTAAACTTGTTAGCTGCAGTAGTATGTTTCAAAATTGACCCCCATTTCACCTTATATATGTACATTTCATTTTGTTCTTTTTTAGTCAAGATGGTTTGCATGGCAATGACTTGTTTATCATCTGCCGTCTTAATTTGCAGAAATCAGTTGAAGCAAACAAGCCATCAGGTGCAAAGGGAGTGTACTGGAAAAGCGCGCATATATGCTCATCAATGGGGCCTTCTATCCGGTTAAATACAAGGGAGATGCTCGATTACAAGCTTCCATCGAATGCTTGAATGTAACTCACACCTGTAAATGATATCAAGGATCACTTTCTGAGCTTGCCAATGTTCAGTAAAGGTAGGTAATTTAGGATGAAGCGAGGTGGCCATGGTTGCTTTTCAAGGAAATTGACATCCATATTGCATGATCTTCCTCTGCAGACTCGGAAAATCTTGTATGGCAATGATGATCAATATCATTACATTTAATTATCATCCGCTTTCGGTTCTCACCAGGCATTTTAATTTGCTAATCTTTGTTTGTCAAGCATGTAAACTACTCTTTTGTGCTTCTTGTGGCTGGATTTCTTGAATGCTGTAGCTGTTCCTGATGAGAACGCTAATTAACAACCTCCTCGTACCCTAAAAAATTCATGGTCTCTTTCTATGTTTTATAAGCAACTGATTATGGGTATTGAAGGACTCAGTAAATTCTCAAATTTTAAATGATCTGAGGTACAAAAGATATCAACAGTAGCATTTTCGTGTGTTCAAACAAGCAAAAAGCCAAAAAAAGTGACATGCGAACAATGATTTTATCTGACAGCATAGAATACCAAGGATATTAAAATACATGACATCTGATGTATTTACAAGATCCGGGGAAGAAGTATTTGATCACTATGGTTTCAAGGGAAACCATCCATGAAATTCTGAAATGAGTGAGCTCTCAAAGCACAAGCAGGCTCTTAATCTACTATTGACATCACTAGGGAATCTTCAAATCAACCAGTATCCCCAAAATGATGATAAAACTATTTAGTGCAAAGGACACTAGGTGATAAATTATACAACCATATTCAAGGAAATTTTCAAGCTTTCCACAAAACCGGCTGATTAGGGGTAAAGCGCTGCTTGCATTTATTTGAAGATGGAGACTCAACAGGACGTTAGCAGTCAAGGATTCCATGGTGGCATCTTCGTTGGAACTGACATTTCATTATCGACTTTCTCCCAGAAGCCCTGTAACAGCTCCCCAACATTCTCCACTGCTCCATGCTGAATTAACAAAAATATAACTTCCACTTAGAAAAGTTTATAAACAAGATGTTTGACTTCCAATATCCCATATCATAAGAACATATAAGTAAATAACAAAAAAGCTTGAACTAACACTAACCTTTGGAAGGCTGCTCAATCCAAGGTCCATTCATTATATTAAGAATGCTACATGCCTCGCTGTATTCCAAATTAGGTAGTAACTTCGGGGTGAGTAAGAAACACCTAAAGAAGATCCATGCAAGTATATGATTTCAGTTATCGTTTCATTTGTTGCAGGAAAGTGGAAGAGAAGCCAATCACAATTGCACGAAAATTGGAAATCTATATGTGCAAGGTAATCCCATTATGAATCACTCTACTTCCATCAGAAACAGCCTCAGGACCTCATTTGGTTCCACTAAAAGCGGTTAACATTGTAATGCTATTACAATTCAGGACTTTCCAACAATTAGTTGAAACATTTACTGTTTGCTAAATAAAAGGCATCCTGTGCTCCAGAATAACCACTGCAGATAGCATAGAAAATCAAGAGTATAAAAGCCTACAAAAACAAGCCCACTAGCGTGTATATATTAATGTCCAAGGACAGTATTTGCATGTAATATGCGTTTGAGCACACAAAGAGCACACAACTACAAAGCATAAACTCGGTTAATACTGAAAAATGCCTGCACATTGTTAGTAAAAATTGTCAATAAAACACCTGCCAGATATTTCACTAAACCCTTTTCATTGAGTTTGCCAAAAATCCTACAACCCCGATAGAGACAGTTAAAACTTCTTGTCAAGGAAAATGTGTGCAAGATAGAGATAATAAGTTGAAGATTCAAATTGTACAGTAAGATCGATATTTATTCTTACTGTGGTGTGTTTGGTTGGCTTGCAGCTCTCACTAGTTGCTGAAACATCTTTCTTTCGTTTGTGGGGTCCATTCCTGAAAACAAAAAGGAAAAATATCAAACAGCACCATCTATATCTTATTTAAGCATTAAGTAATTAAGCTTTGAGTGGCACCTAACCTTGATTTATCTCATCAACTACCCTAAACGGGCAGTTTGTGAGGTCTTGAAGTGAAACAAGATACAGAATGGTTGAAACTGAACGCTCCTATCAAAAAAAATCAAGACATAGTAAAGACACTGTATTTGCAACAATGAATACAGAATTTCATGTCAGGGAAATACCCCTCCAGATTGATGATGAGCACTAAGAACTTGAAGTTGTCCGGCTTCTCTGAGGACCATAACAAGAAACCAAATAAGTTGTGAACCAAAGCAGTCCCATGCATAGTTTAAAACTACTGGCTTAAACATTTAGCTCAAAAAATCAATATCATGAAACTTAATTTATAATCACTCATAGGCCTCATAAACAAAATCCCGAAGAAGACTGTCTCCCAAGGAGCATGACATAAAAGAGGAAGGTGAGAGACTGAGTTGGCTCTCAGCATTAGGTCCAATGGTTGTTCATAACCATTATTCAAGAAAAGGAGAATTTCAAAACAAAGTTGTTTTTGCAGCTCCAGTTCCAATCAAAATGTGGTAAAAGAGGATTAGCAATTCTCAACAAGCAAAGACTTATGCTTCACCAATTTAAATACCTCTTAGACACACCAAACTAGGTATGCTAAAACAAATAGAGGGTTAAGACTGCAGTCACCTGAACTTCACTTTTATCAATATTCCAAATTGATCAAAGTCATTGTCATGCTCATCTACAAAGAACACTAAATCAAATGAGCAACTGATATTTGGTAATATATTATGCAGTCAATTGTAATTAGAAGACCATAATAATTACCCAATGAAACTTCTCCTGCAACTGCCATCTCCTGGAAGTTATGGCTGAAAGTTTCATTAATCTGAGTAACAAGGCTTCTCAATGTTGGAAGCCAACTCTCCTGCATATTAACCAACAACTTTTAGGGGGGACAAGAGAATACAATTCTGCACATTAATCTAAATAAATAATCAGCAACAGAGAAATACTAAAAAGATGCGAGTTGAATTAATATACACAATAGGATGAATTATGTCAAACTTAAATACAGTTTATCTGCTCTGTCTATTCATTTGCTTGGTTGAAATAAACACAATAAACTAAGAAGTTGAAAGAAATGCTTGGCTCAAGCTCCTTGAATCGTACCATTCATGCATCCCCATAATTTATCTTAATTTTTATCTAGTTGTTGTTTCAATTTCATACAACCTACATGGTCCCCGATTATACTTGTTACTATTTTTGCTAAGTGCACCCATAATAGTTGGATCGTACAGCAAGATGCTAAAGTTATATCAAGCTTCAGTGACAAGGATTACTGCCTGGAGGGAAAATATTCAAATTATCCCAAAAATAATCTCTATTCAATATCCTGGTTTAGCAAGTTTCTCAAATTAGAATCTAAAGATGCAAACTAAATGAACATAATTTCAAGAATCACAAAGCCAAATTGAATCCAAGTCTGGGTAGCAACAGATATGAATTTTGGAATATGAAGAATAGGAAGAACTAGAAAAAACCAAATCTGAGCTTTCTTTTCTCCAGCACGATCTATTCATACTACTCATGTACATGGATATCTAGTAAAGTTAGTTTCCAAGATACTCTTGGTTTCCAATGCTTTCCCAGTGCTACATGAACCTCAACAGGTTTGTGATACAAATTAACCTGAATAGATGCTGACAACATAATTCATAGAAAAAAAAAACCTAGAACAAAATAAGAAAACTCCAACTTTACACTAAAATCAACTAAATGATTCCCAAAAATAGTCACTTTTGAAGCTTTCATCCCTCATCTCATTATTTGCATTCCACTGTTCTATTTAAATCTCAATCACATCCTACATACATGATTGGTAGCCGTGGACAATCCCAGAATTTCTGAAATGCAATCCAGCAAAATGACAGTTACATATATATATATATATATATATATATATATATATATGCCAGTTGTGTGGCAAAGCAATGGAACATCTCTTACCTTCAAGGCATCTATTTCAGCTAAACACTTTTTTAGTTCTTCTTTATCAGCTTCAAGTTTTTTGGTAATGGCTTCTATCTGCAGTGCTTGTAATGGTAAATGAAGTTTCAAAGCGAGAACTATAAATGATATGAAAAACAAATAATCTCAACTCTCAACCATTACCTTTCCCTGACGGTGTTCATATTCTTCCACCACATTCTGGTTCAGGGAAAGAGTGGAATTGGCTTGAGATAAAGTATCATGAATAGCAGCCTCCAATTCCTCAATAGTCATTGGCATCTGCATGTGAGCATGTAAATGAGTCATCACTCATCATATTCACAAGACAAAAAAGCATCACCCATCATATTCATAAGACAAAAATGCCAATGAGAGTTAACAGTAAATGAAAATATTCACAAGACAGCATAAGAGTTTAAGGCTTCAAATAAGCATATATCCACATGACAAATAAGAGTATATATCACCAAATAAGAACAATTCTAATTCATGCTCCGAGTCAAACAAAGCTGACAATAACACAAAATGTTGTGACTGGAAAATTCCTGTGTATAAATAGATTTGTCATTTGTGAGTTAACATGCTACTCCAGCTGCAGAGGCAAGCCTTATTAAGTCAAAAGGATTTGAGCAGCACAGAAGACATGAAGACTCAACAGTTTTCCAATAAGACAACACAGTCGCAAATGCATCAAAGCAGGATTAAGTTTATAATACAGAAAAGTAGAAGGCATGATCTTAATCGCTTAAAAAAATCATTCTAAAATGGAAGTATCTTTTTTGTTCTTCCGCGGTCAATTCTTAAGAAATACATGATATTTCAACTACATCCATTGTTATGTACTTCAGCAAGAGCATTTTAAGAAGGCAGGCCACTCATGCTGCCCATATAATTAAACAAGTAGAGGAAAGTTCAGTGTAAACCGTCAGAGCTTCCATAAGGTATTCTGACTAAATTAAAAGAACTCATGCCACTGAAGGCTCACTTTGGGAAAGTTCAATCACTTAATTGTGCAACGCTTATTCCATGATAAGGCCCATGTTGCAACATCTCACCCACCTTAGATCAAGTAGTGTTTGATTAACCTAATCACTGTTTTTGACAATGCAATTCCATACATCTTAAGCTGTCTAAGAAGATGGCCACCCACCTCCAGGGAGTTAGCACTTAGCAGTTAGTAGGGCAGGGGATGGTCGGTCTTATTTAGCGCTTGGACACTATGAGGACCAAATTGCACCACATGAGGCTTTCAAAGGCCACTTTGGCCACAACAACCACATGGGGGCCTTTCATCAAAGGCTAAATGCTCCAAGGAGCGCTTAAACCAAGAATTTGTAAATTGCAATCAGGTACAGCAACTCAAGCCGAATGCTATATATCACTTATGATTCTAAGCCAGGAACCACATTCATGTTATTGCAAAAGCCACGTTTAACAATGTTTGGTTCAACCAGAATCAATGTCCAAATAAATGATCATTCAAGCCAAAGAAAGGTTTAAAACATTTTAACCAATTACATTACCATTTTTATAAATTAAACAAGGATGAGTCCACTATCATCAAACATAAGGCTAAAGCTGTTTAGAGAAAACTCTTCTTTAAACAGTTCATCTAATCAAATTTGACAATCCAGATCATTATTTGACAAAACATTGCAGGCAGAATAAAAAAGTAAATACAAAAGTTTGTACAAAAATTGGTTTAAAAAATGTCATGGAGTGGTTCTTTTATCCTCAGACATGCTTCCATGGACAGCGACTTATGGATGCCAAGATTAGTTGCATCACCAAACACCCTTGAACACTTTAGATCACGTTAAATCAACAACCCTCAGATATAAAAATCTAAATTCCAGTCATGATACTAACAAACCTCAAGAAAAGCCTTCTCGAGTTCTGGAGTGATGATAGCAATTGATTCTGCATGTCTTTTAGCAGCCAAGAGTTGCTGTCGATGATCCTCTGTTTCCTTCTTGCCTTGTCACAAAGAAAGTGAAAAGTCGGAATTATTGTAAATAATGTCTTAAGGCCATACTCAAATATTCCTTGAAATTTTCTCATTGATAGAAAATAAAGAATGAAATGATTAGTGAACTCAATGTTCATACTTGATAATAAAAGAGTGCATGGTAATAGGAAGAGAGGATGCCTGAAAAGGATAGGGATAAGCAATTGCTATAATCATGTGGCAAATTATCAGAAATGCTATCCCATTTTCAAATGCATGGAGCACAGACACAAGTATGTGGTGTTAAATTGTCGTTTCTGCAAGAACTAAAAAGTTTGAAAATTTCCAGCAACAGCACAAATCAGAACCATGCCCAGAAAACCAGGAACTCACAATACTCCAATTGGCATGCTACTTGTTGAGCAAATTTTGCAGGCTGCTTCAGACTGTGTTCCAGTTCTCTAATCTATGACATTGTGCAACAAGAAAAATATCAAAAAATTAAAATAAAAACAGTATATTATGTCTACTTGAATGAGCAATATTTTCTACAACAAACATAAATGGTAAAACATGACAATTAAATGCAGAGACACCCTGTCTACAAAACACCTTTCTTGATGCAGAAGACAATTAGCTTTTGTACCTCCCTAACTAATTGAAAATCCACCAAAAACATCAAAATCACGAGCAAATATCAAGATGGTTTAAAATCACAAACATCAAACAGATAACATGATCCACTTGACATATGAGAATTTACAGTGCATTAAGAAACATTAAAAAAGATGGTGGCAGGAAACTGTTATATCCTCTGCAGTAAGGTAATCCTTGGTATTCAATGATAACTTGAGAGAAGATAATTAATCCAATAACTTGACCAATGGAAATACCTTCGCATCAAACTCAATGGAGGTCATATGTTTTTCAGCAAAATTCCATTTGTAAGCAACAGCCTCGACAAGTAAATTCTGTCAAATGTTGTAAAACATTTTGTCAAGGTAAAGAAAAGACTGGAGGGGATCAACTCTTCATATGCACATCTGCCTGATTCAAAACCAATTTTACCTTAATATCAATTGCACATTGCAACCGCCGAGTGTTAAGGTTTGCAGCCTCATCAATCAGTTTTGCCATAACAGCATCCTGGTCATCCTCCCTCAGCAATGACTCTAGTTTCCTTTTCCTTTGATCTAAACCACAGAAATATTTCATTTACTGTCACCACAGACAGAAAAGGTACTGTTGGTAGCAATAAGTAGATCTGTTGTACTTACCAACACGGTTCTCCATTTCACGCCGTTTTCGCATCTCCAGTGTCACATTGCCAACAATCTCCTCCTACAAATTACATTAAGAAAGAATATTTTACAGACTGTAAAACTAAATTTGTCTGCTAGACAACAAGTGGTTACTTATCCCATATATCAAGTTCAGTGGTATGCATGAAAATACAATACAAGAAATCAGGGTTCAGCATACAGTATAAGAACAGGTTCTTGCATCCTTCTCAGCATACCCGCTGTTTATGAAGTTTAGCCTCTTCTTCATCTATGGATCTCTGCTCAGTCATCAGCAATTTTAAGTCCTCCTCTAAAGCACAAACACTTTCTTCCAGCTCCTCTTTCCTGCATCTCAGCCTTTCAATTTCCCCAACATCTGAACCTATAATTTCAAAACCAAAAGTGGTAGTTCAGAGTATTGAAATAAATGTCGACAAAAAAATTAAAAAAAGTAAGTGCTTGAAAAATATGTTGATTCAGAAAATCATTCATAAGAAGCATACCACAAAGAAGAAGACGTGAGTGATCAACTGGATCAACACTTCCTGATACATGACCACCATATCTAGAAACAGACCACCGGTAGTGATTTTCAGGAGTCCAAAAATCTAAAACTCGCAACTTTGCCACCTCAGAAGCCTTCTGATCAGTTTCCTTTGACCCAATATACTGACAGAAACAGACAAGTGTGAAACATGCATAAATATCACACACATACAATATATTTAAGCTGTACAACAAAAAGAATATCTGCTAAGTTTTCAATAACACAAGGCAACGTCTTCTCAGAGAACAACCACTAAACAACTATTAAATCAGGGTTAGAGAGCATACAGAATGTTCCAGCCCAAATTGGCTGATCAAAACCTCCTTAACAGCATCAGGAGCTTCAAAAACTTGGTCAAGCCGTGAATAGATGCCAAGCTCACGCATCTGTCCGATACAGAGACAAAAAACCACAGTTAGCTATCTACTTCAAAGGAACATGTACTTGAGGAAAATGTGACAGATACCTCATTGGAAATGAAAAAAGGCTCCTTATGACGATGTTTATCCCCCACATAGTTTAAAATCGGCACATCAAATGACTTCAGGTTTCTTACCAAAAAGTCCCGGTCATGAGGATCCTGGGTTATGAAAGACTGCAAAACAAGCAAAATTGACCACCTATGTGATAAATAGAATTCTACCATTTTTGCAAATGGCCAAATAGATACATGCTGGAAATGTGTTGAGAAAGCATTCTGCTGAATGAATGCTGAAAAAAAGGTACCAGATATACATCAAAGATAACCCACAAAACAAAAGGATGACAAAAACTCTCAATGAAATTCAACATATCGAAATGCTAACCCAACACTAAAGAAACAGTGAGAAAAAAAGTAGAATAAAATTAGAGTTCATACAGATATATAGATATGGTTATGCATTCTGCCACCTCTACAACTTTCTGTGATTCTCCCAAGCATCACTACAACAAATTTGAGATGCAGACCTGAATACTCCATCAGAAGTCACATTTACATTTAACTCTCCTGCATGAGTTTCTTCTTGGATCAACTCAATCATAAACTTGAGAATAACTTCCTCTGTAAAAAACCTTCACCAATTTGCTCTAGGTCAAATTTAGATAAACAGGCATCACATATTCATGTCCCCTCACCAAACCTTCACCTCTCATTTATAAACTCATCTGGCTACATCCTGGTCTGTCGTTTTTTTAGCAAGGAGTAATTCAGGAAACAACTTCATATCTCTAGGCAACATGCACTTCAAATCTTTTATTTCCTCTAAAAGTATTACAGAATTGTTCCTACCGAGTTATTTGCCTATACATGTAAAAAATGTGCAAGTGAAATGCTTGATAACTCCCTCATTAATGAATTTGTTCAAGATTAAATTTTTAGTCCATTCACCTCTGATTCGTTCCTCCACTTCATCACATAATCTCATTCAATTTTGTAAAATCAGTGTAAGTCAGCATCCCCTTTCCCCACATGCTTGCACCTAGACACTTTCACATTTTGCATCTGCATTCATCTCATGCAACGAGGCTCTCAAAAGAAGCAATAGATAATCCAGGTGCAGGCATTGGTGTAGGATACAAGACAAAGCAAGCATACTGCACTAGAGTAAGAATCAAAAGAACTTCTCAACACAGATTTTCTTTTCATTTTCTGATGTTAAGACAAACAAAATCTAAAAACAAAACTATGGAAAAGCCATGACTTGAAAGTACCTTCCAGATATAATATGGGACATGACCTTCCAAGTAGTCAGCATGATCCCGATTAGAGACATTAACCTGGGTTTGCAATCCCAATGAAAAATTATGGTACTGTCAGTAGGAACATTTGTAATTACAAGCAGGACAGCCAAAATTCAAAAAATACCTCAAGCAAAACAGGCCCATAGACCTCCTTATTCAATTCCTGACGATGCTCTCGTAGCCAATGATAAGCCTCAAATATCTTTTCAGCTCCAGAATTTCTTAATGCTTGTAAGAGCTTATTGTTTTTATTTTCCATATCCTTCAGCCTGCAAAAGGGTATTCAAATGTGCTAAATGAATGTCATTTAATTATGGGCCCATGACTGAATTCCATCATTGATTCAAACGCCACCTGTCAACACAATGCCGCAATGCTATGTTCTTTTGATTTAAAACTTTCTCCTTGTCCTGCTTCTGAATTCTTTTTTGATTTGCAGAGACTTTTAGATCAGAAATCTGAGAGCGTAATTTATCCTGGCAAATATGGAAAAAAGCCAATTTATAAAAGATTTAGAACATATGTATACACAACAAAATAGGCGGATTCACAACCTCTAAAGGGCGGTTCTTGGTGAAAACTTCAGCTTCCATATGTTTGAGTAAAAAAATGCCAGTATCAAGTTACCACATTGACCTGGTACACTGAATACCACCAGAAGAAGATGCCAGTTCCAGCTAAAAAGTATACTTACAAGCACATCTTTTGGAGGTTCATGGACAGGCAAATTTTGAAGTTCTGCTTCAGCAATCGCAAGATCCTCTTTAGCTTTTATGATTCTTTGTTGGCGTGATTCTTCTTCCTTTTTCAAGTCTCCCATTTCCTTGTATTTTCCACGAATTTGCACCCCCTGTAAGTGTAAATAGACATTACATGCAATGAGAAGCTAAGGTGTTTGTGCAACCAGAAACTAGAACTACAGCAAAGCACAAGGACAAAATAAGAAGTTTATCATACCAAACTGCTTTCTTTCTCCAGTAACTCCATACATCGCTTACCATTTTCCTTTATGAGATTGCTTAATCTTTTACATTTAGCATCCATTTGGGGTTTTCGAAGCTTTTGTTTTCTGCAATAAATTCGTTTACTAAAGGTAAATTTAAAAAATTAATATGGTAATTTGCCCCAGGTGGCATACAAAAAACAAACAAATGAGAAGCCATTCAGCCTTGCCAACATTTTTAGAGTACAAATACCATAACAACAAAAGGATGTAAAAAGGAGCACTCCAATTGTCCTGTCTATTGAAAAAAAAAATCACCATGGGAGATGCTTCTTTCGAAATTAACAAAGAATCTCTGCATGCTCATGAATAATCACTTTTAGAAAATTAGACAGAAAAGGAGCTTCACATTTTTCTGAAAATAAGTGAAGATCTCACAAAATATTGAAAACAAACACTAACAGTACAGATATTCAACTTGAAGTCAGGCAGTATACGAATTTACAAACTGGAGATTGAATGCTTTTACTACAACCCTTAAAGCATTACATGATTATCAGTATTAGACATGCTGGGCATTAGACTTTCAACAGTTTGGTAGCAATCCACACTAGGCATGCCAACACCACAAATCACTCAATCAATGTTTCCAAACCATTATGCATATTGGTAAAAGGAACAAAACATCATACTCGATAGGTTCTCTCAAGTTATTCAAAGTTTTTGCAGCTTCCTCCAGCTTCTGTTTTATGTCCTTTTCTGCCTCTTTAGCTTTCAAATAGTCAGCCTTTATTGCATCATACTTCAACCATGGCAATTTCTTTTTCATGGATTCAGCCTACAGATTCACCATTAAGATGTTAGACTAGCTTTAAAAAAAATAAATCAATCAACCTAAATAAGTACCTTCTTTAGAAGCACTTCCCTTTGTCTGACACGCTCCACGTCTTTTTCAAGCTCAGCATTAAGAGCTTTCAGCTGATTCAATGTTTCCCCATTCCTCTTCACAGCCTAATACAGAATAGATAATGTGTTCAGGAGGATTTCATGAGCCTCGCAAGATCAACAGTATTATTTCAGGGAGAATGATGGATTTACAACTCACCATTTCAATAGTCTTCAGTTCACGACTTTTGTCAACAAGAGCACGGTGTTGGATTGGAAGTTGAGGATCACCAACAGCCTTTTCAGTCTCTTCTAGAAGTTGCACAGGAGTTAACTTTGCAAATTCACATACCCTATCTTGTGGCAAGAACTGCAAAGCTCATGCCAATACCAAATGAAAAGAAAGGGTGAAAGATTGAAAAAAGAGGAAAAAAATATTGAAAAAGACCAGATTCAAATAGACACATCAGCAACGTATCACAAGCAATATGTTAGAACCTATTTGAGATGAAAGGAGAAGGTGAAGGGGGAACTGGGAAGGGAAGACAGCATACAGGCTTCTGAAATAACTTATATCGGACGTTCTTCACCCATGCTTGAGTTTCAGAATTTGTTTATTTTTTCAGCAGCTGTAATGTATGAGACTTGTGGCATTCAATTTCAAATTAATTAAAAACTAGCAAGCTATAAAAATTCACTGGCTCTCTAATTGTCCAGTTTTCAAGCATTCAGCAGCTTCAACACTTGTAGGATGCCAAGCAATGAGCTCAACTACAAAAAATAGATCATTCTTCCACATGAAGGGAAAAAGTTAAATATCTACAGGCATACAAATATTGAAAGGAAATGCATGCCATGAAGTCATATTAAGGATGGCCTGAACAGTGTCAGTTGCAAGTCCTGGAACTTACTTGAGTCAAATTGTTGACTTGGATGTTGAATTGTTGCATGATTTCAGTGACCGTTTTCTTAGATGCCACTCTTCCTGAAATAAATGTACCATGAGTGAACAATAGCTCAACATCTCTTCGCAAATTAAAATCTAATAACATCTAGACAACTCCTTTCTGTATCTACTAAGATCATTCTTTCTTATTCTAATAAAGCCTTTTGGAAGAAGACAGAAATAGACACTCTTATAAGTTTCCTTCTTTACTAGCATTTGAAATAATATATATGTCCAGAAACAACAGAATATGGAGGAAGTTTCAATTACATGTATTCATGTGTTTATACCAAGTGAAAGAGATGTCTCATGAAAAACTTAAAGGCTGAGCACCAACCACAATTGTGAACTGGAAATATAGAATAGTTAAATGATGAAAGAAACCAGAAACCTGCAGTTATGCATAAAGTGGAACAGGAAGATTCAACATGTCATCCAGATAATATTTATTTATAAGGAACTTCAAGTAAGAATATGTTTGTGTTAAGATTAAGACCCTGCAGGGAAAAAAAGCCAAAGTGATTTCAAATGAGACAGATAAAAACATCTCACGTCTTGCAAGGAATGACTGTTAGTCATCTCTAACAGTCCATCCCAACTTGAATCACCATGAGCATGAAAATTTTCAGTAATTGGGACAACTTTCAGAGCATGAAATGGGATGCTAAGCAATTTCAAGTGTGGAGATCTAACCATTGAACAACCACTCTGACTTGTTATGTGCATCAATTCTGCGGATTATGGTAAGCTTCTCATCTTTAGTACTTCCTCTCAAGGATATTTTGATGTGCCCAGACTCCTCCCCGCGCTTCACATATGCCCCAATACTAGTTGCCCTCCCAAGCAGCTGCAGAAATAAAGTGCCCAACTGTTTAAAATTATAATCACATATAACTGAAATGGGGAATGTCAGTAGACTGCAACCAACCTGAGGCTCACCACCAAGTCCAAGTGCAATGGCACACACAATTGAGCTCTTACCCGACCCATTTGGTCCAATTACAAGGTTCAGGCGTGATCCAGGTTTGCAAACCAAACAATCATAAGTCATGAAGTTACGAAGTTCAATCTCAATTATGTTTCCAGGCATGTAATCATCTTCTCCTCTGGAAAAAAAAAAAGTAGGAAAAAATTAGCCGTTGCCAAAATGGACACGAAAATTTGGAGAAGTTTGGAAGTTCCATTTTTCCAAATCATGCCAGCATAATCCAAACATAAAATTAAGCTTGAGGGCACACAAACATGCTCTTGGTATTGAATATATTAGTACTGTAACTTAACCTCGAGGACAATTTTTTAAAGGGTTTGCTTAAGTAACTCATAAAATCAAATCACAGTTAAATACAGTTTCAATTATAGAAAGCAAAGTAATAACACAACTTCCAATAAGTCATTCAATTACATTGCATAATTTTCTTTACAACTACTAAAAATTCAAATTTATTTTCAATCACAGTCAATTTAATTCCTTTTCCCCCGCCTTTCTCAATAACCAAACAAAAAAAAGCCGAAAACCCTAATTTTGAAAAACCAGAGACAACGCAAACACAATAAAGCATGAACATAATTCCCGGAGGCATACAATGGGAATTAAATAAGGTGGTGGAAATCGTAAAAGATTGGAATTTGTGACTGACCTGGAGGTTTTGGCGCGTTTTGAGGGAGGTTCCTCCCTAGTTGAAGGCCGTTTCATAGTTATAGCGTTGTCGTTTTGTTAAATTTAGGGATATTTTGGAATTGAAATCTCTGTGAAACCTGAGTTGGTTGAGATTGAAGCCTTGAAGGCATGAGATTGGGGGTTAGGGTTTCATTGAGAAACAGAGGAAGTCGAGAAGAGAAAATTGGCGCGAAAAAAAGAGTACAAGAGGGAAGCCACAGGTGAGGAGTGAGAGAGGGTGGTACTTACGGCTACTGGCTCGTGGCTAGTGAACCTGACCTCTTTTTTGTAATTTATTTTTAATATGGCTACCTTTCAATTAATTTTATTTTCTTAGCATGACCCCCTCCCCTACTCGTGATTCAGTCGTCAAGCAAGTCCTTGGTTTTAAATTTAGGATATGTTTATTTACTGAAAATTAATTTTTTTAAAAAATAAAATTTAAAAGAGTGAATTATTTTTTAATATTTAAGTAATGTAATAAAAAATAAATTAGAAAATAGTATTCTTATAGTATATAAATATTGTGAATATAATCATTTAATTATTTGTAAGTCATGTTCAAGACATGAAATTAACAAATTTATTACATCTATACACCCTAATCATGGCCAAGTTTAACTTGATATAGGCGCTTGGAGCCTCCATTCAAGTATTGATTTGAAATTTGATGATCATCTTATTAACGAAGAGTGTTTTTGTACAGTAGTCGAGCAACCAAGGAAATGACACTGGTTTGTAGACATTTAATTTTATCTATTTATGGACCCCGTCTGTCTTCTTCTACCTCATGCCACTGATGGGCCTCTAAGTCTGATGGCTGGTTTTTTTGTGGGTGCTATTGGAATTATGACGGTGACCACATCAGACAACAGATGGCAAATTGACAAGGGTACTGGCCACCATTGACAATGGAAACTATGAAGCGATGAACATGAAACATCAGGCTTGAATTATGCTCTTTCGTCAAATCAGCTCGCTGTAGTTTTCACTACCAGGGTTTATTGCATAATCTTCTTGTTTCATGAGTCTCTGCTGCACAGAGAGGGTTAATATCTGGTTGCTTCTACTTTCACTGAACATGAGTATACCATAGCCAGATGCCATGTGGTCGGTTCTTCTTCCAAGTAATATCCAGGAACTTCAATGGGTTATTGGTTTAATTGGCAATGCTAGTTACCTAAAAAGCGAAATGTCCTGTGCTGAAACTTTTACTCTTAATGCTTTCATTTGTTAGCACCTATTCTTGCTTAATCCAACTTTATCCATATAAAAAATTGAAGGTCTCGAAATTAACAGAACGAAGCAAGAACAGAAGTAGCAAGAAGAAGAATTGGAGAAGCTCAAGAGCTGGACCCAACCTCAAAGCAGTTGGCCGAGGCTCAGAGAATCATGAGAAGGGATAACTCGCAGCTACCGCAGGCTTGTTGTCTCCATTCCCACAATTTATCAAGGCAAAGGATCGAGCCTTCAAGACCTTATTCAAGTTCTTATGATTACCATTTCCACCTCAATTAATATTCCTTCCAACAGTGTGCGCATGAACAAGTCTCATTTTAGCAGGAAGGGAGCGCTGGCCTTCTTCGAGGGTCAGAGAGATTTGATCCACAAAGAGGATATAAGCTATCAACATAAGTTTACCGGTGGATCAAATCGTCTCTGGTTCCATTGACTCAGGCAAAGAGACCCCGCTCTATTGAATGAATCTGACGTCTTCGGCCCAAACGACTAATTCAATAAGTTAATTAACAAGTAACGTAAATTGATGCCTTGCAACTATAGGTGTGATATAATTTGTCACTTCTCCCCATCGCTGTGGGTTGTAGGTTATGGAGTTTTGTGATCTGTTTGAGTCTTGTGATGGAATTCCATGTTTCAAAAATATCCATTTTGCTTCCTGTTGTTTTACCGTAGATTTGTATTATTTTGCTGGTGATAAGCTGGATGATGGTGGCAGAAGTTGCAGGAGTTAACAATGACCTGGGTAACAAATTAAGGAGTTCACCGTCCTATGATGAGATTGCTGAAGCGCTCAACGTGAAAGAGTTTGACAGGAGATCCCCCTTTTCACTGGAAAAGGCAATATTGGGTCAAAATCGCATGACACTCCAGAGGTATGATTCCGGTCATTTATGCTACGATGCAAGTCAGAATCATGAGTTGTTTTAGATCCAACTAGGCCAGAGTTCACCCGTCTGTCCAAATCACGCCTTTTACGAGTCTGCTTGAATTAAAAGACAGATAAGCTGACGGATGTCGAACTGAAAATTGAGGGACCACCGCTTAAATGTTTAAATATTTTTTATGTCCAAAAGCCAGCAACGGGCGTTTGTAGTCCAACGGTTAGGATAATTGCCTTCCAAGCAATAGACCCGGGTTCGACTCCCGGCAAACGCAACCATTTTCAGTTCATCCAGGCATGGCTTTCCGATTTGATGTTACTTTTATGTTTGCTACTATTCTTTTCCACATCTGAAATAATTTCCCATTTCAAGATCTGGCAAAACGTTGCGATCTTAACAAGACGCTCGGCAAATTTCTGAACGTGGAAAGTTGAACAATATTTTGTGCGGAGCTTGTTAGGTGATCCAAACATTCAAACACACACAAATTTACATGGTTCGGCAACTTGCCTACTCCACGGAGCTACTAGTTTGTATTAATCAAGCTCAAAAGCAATACAAACAAGAAAACAAGGAGGAGGAGAAAACTTCTCAACTCAACTCAATTCTTACCCTTAGCTCTCTCTCTGTGTTTCTCTCTATTTCGTGCTCTATCTCAGCTATCAATGCACATTTATTTATAGCTGATGAGGGAGATGATTGTTCAACAATGGTGGGCAAGTTAGGCACCTACCATTTGACTATGCCACCAACCATAGCTGCCACCGTCCATTTGTGTCCACACACATAACAATCTCCCACTTGGACACAAATGGTGTTAGGTCTGTCTTTTAATCTTCAAGACCCACTGAAGCTTTACACAGCTTCAGTTTATCGAGAGTAACTCCTTTGGTTAACATGTCGGCTGGATTCTTGCTTCCACAGATCTTTTCAAGTAACAGTTGTTCATCGTCGAGCAATTGCCTGATGAAGTGATATTTGATCTGTATGTGCTTTGTTCTGGAGTGAAATGCTGGATTCTTGGCAAGGAAGATTGCACTCTGACTGTCACTATACAAAGTACCTTTTTCATGCATCTTGCCTAATTCTTGCAGGAAACTCTGTAGCCATACTATCTCTTTTGCAGATTCTGAAACTGCGACATATTCAGCTTCTGTAGTTGAAAGAGCAACTATCTTTTGCAAGGTAGAACTCCAAGAAACAGCAGTGCCTCATAGAGTGTATATGTAACTTGTAGTACTCTTTCTGCTATCAACATCTCCTGCTAGATCAGCATCTACAAAGCCTTTAAGTTTCAAACTGCTAGCTGTGAAAGTAAGACATGTCTCTGATGAGCCTTTTAAGTATCTCATGATCCATTTCACTGCCTC
>SRLM01000287.1:1260485-1323995 GCA_015708895.1 Populus ilicifolia | reverse complement strand
TGTGGATTTCTCTTTTGTAACATTATGAGCAACTCTTCTTGATAATGATAGCCGGATAATGCCCAAGACTTGTCTATCAAGAATTTGCCAATCTTCTTCTGACATGTTTTCTGGCTTGCTCCCCAACAGAGGAAGATGAAGTTTCTTCCCATATAGATAATCTTCAATTTGCATTTTCCAATATCCAAAATCAGTTCCATCAAATTTTTCAATACCTACAGCCTTTATTTCATCAGCCATTTTTACTCCTTCTTCAATTTCAATCTCAAGAATCTGACCTTACAGATGTGTCCGGAATGGCCAAAAATGCTGGAAACGACACTGAGATCACCCAAATCGGACTTCGGATGGCTCTGATTTAAGCAATCAAAGTTTGGGATAACTGGACGTTGCAGATGAAGCCACGTGGCAGGCGGAATAGTCGCTGCGCCACACCGGATCAAAACCCAGTTATGATGACGTAACAAGCTGACGTGTCAGACATGTAGGCAATGTGGGGTCCACCAGATCTGACGTGGCAGATCCACGGAGATTTTTGTCTGACGTGGCAGTGTGATGTGGTAGATGACGTGTCAGTGATGACGTGGCTGTTAACCGTGTCAAACGTCTGATGTGGCAGATGACGTGGCAGATGACTGTGTCGATCGGCTGACGTGGCAGATGACGTGGCAGAGCCGAGTTGCAGGAAACGGTGAGGAAGACGCGTGACGCGCGTACAGCGCGTCTGTGCGCGTGGACAGTACTGGTGGTGGCGCGTGCGGGCATGCAGGACGTCGGATTTTCGTCGGGTTTTCACCAGTGGATTCCTCTCGTCGTCCTCTTCACGGTGGTATCTTCAAAAACACGTTTTGAGAACTTTGAGTTTTGAGTTTGGATCAAACACCCTCTTTTTCAAGAACTTTCAAGAACAAGCTCTGATACCAGTTGTTAGGTGATCCAAACATTCAAACACACACAAATTTACGTGGTTCGGCAACTTGCCTACTCCACGGAGCTACTGGTTTGTATTAATCAAGCTCAAAAGCAATACAAACAAGAAAACAAGGAGGAGGAGAAAACTTCTCAACTCAACTCAACTCTCACCCTTAGCTCTCTCTCTGTGTTTCTCTCTATTTCGTGCTCTATCTCAGCTATCAATGCACATCTATTTATAGCTGATGAGGGAGATGATTGTTCAACAATGGTGGGCAAGTTAGGCACCTACCATTTGACTATGACTTCAACCATGGCTGCCACCAACCATGGCTGCCACCAAACATGGCTGCCACCAAACATGGCTGTCACCGTCCATTTGTGTCCACACACATAACAGAGCTGTGGAAATTAATCATCATTGAAAATGGTGAAAATTTTTGAAGATATTATATAACTTGAAAGGCTTTATTTGTGAGTTGTGCACTTGTTGGGTCAAATTGATTCGAAAGTAACAAGTAATGAAGGGAAATCTGTTTGTATGCTATGTTAATTAAAGGCAAATTAACCCTCTCATTCTGCTCGAAGCACCTGGAAATGTATTTCTGGTCTTGCATCCTCATGCTTGATGGTCTTCATTAGTTTTATATTTCTTCAATATCTCATCATTCTTCTCTCTTTTTTCTAGACATAATCAAGTCTACAGACTACAGTGCTCTTCCTTTCCATGTCCTATATTAAACAGGGAATTTTTTACTTTCGCTTCTTGGCGCATCTGGCTGTAGTAGGGTCACTTGCTGGTTCCCTCTTGTGCTTTCTAAATGTAATTTCTATTACCCTTTATCCATTGAAATGTTGTGAGAAATGAGAGCATAAGAGGTGAGTAACTAGAAATAAGGTGTAGTGGAGGTTTACTAATTTAATCAGAAGAGTTTGAAGTGGTTTTTGATGGATTATGAGCAGAGTCCAGTTCTTCATGATAGCATAAAACGACACCCAAATACTGATTACTTCTAATCTTTTCAGGGCTGTGTTTATATTATCGATGCATACAAAGTTCATTGGATAAGCTGTGTCAAAGGAGTTCATCCAGGACAGATGGTTCTGCGTCCAGTTGAAGCTATTGGTGAAATGCTATGCTATTGAGATGCTCTGATTTTTTGGCAGCTTTGACATGAATTATCAGTAGAACATCAACCGTTTCGCCATCGTTTCCAGTTTTTCAAGTTGCATCCAACTTCGCATTTTCACATTTTTAACTTAATTATTAGTTATCTCAGAAGTTCAGAAATAACAACTGCAACAGTAAGATAGTTCAAAACACATTGCAGATATGTATGCTGAGGCCCTGCAGTCAATGTTCACACCCATTCAATGTCTTGGGTGTTCAAACTTCCATTTTTTTTCTTCTCGTCCATTCAGTTTGAATTTCATAACTCATAATCAAGAGCACAAACACGATTATCTCCGTGCATGTTTTCTCAACGCACATCATGTTACGTTCATTCATACTTGAGTGCTTGTTTGGCACCTCCAAATAATTCATTTTCCTTGGAGTTTCTGTAGTAAATAAACTTGTATCCTAACATAAAGCATATGTAAATGTTTATCTTGCCGGGACTGTGATGCTTATATTTGGCATGGGCTTATACGGATTATTCATCTGCACCGTGCCTCCTGATGTTCCTGCTAGTGTCGATCATGCTCAAAAAGGTTCGTCCTTGTTTGGAATGTTTGACTTGAAGATAAACATATAAACTAGCTAAAACATTTTCTTTTTCTCTTGCCAAGGTCTTTGACAGCAAGTGAAGTGAAATTAACAAAGGTAAGAGAAGAGGTGAAACTGGATAAGCTACAAGCAGATAATTAAGTGCAACTCGGTTAAAAATGGAAGCTTATCTAGTGCCCCTTCCCATCCTAATCCTGCTGCTGAAAGGTATGCTCCTGTCATTTCTAAATATTTCAGAGACACGAGAACAGTCACCCATTCAAGATTGTTAACAGTTAAACCAAGAAAGTTTGAAGAGATATCAAGAACCTGCTAGTTGGAGAGGTTTCCAAAATTTGCAGGGAATGCACCACTAAATCCTGCATTTGATAGGTTTATTGGAAATGAAATCAGGAATTGTGCCATTGAATGTGTTGAAGCTCAATTCCAGGTGTTTCAAGTCAGTGAAGGTCTAATCTCCCCACTGAAGCCCTGATCAGATCCATACCCGCCTGAAGAACAACAGCTCCTGTCCTATTGTCGCAAGCTATATATTCCCCACCACTGACAGCAATTGCTCTTGTTGTTAAAAAGATGTGAAGCAATGAAATGCTAGAAACGTAAAATTTCTACATAAATCGAAAACAGTCCTTTTGAACCAACGCAAAAGTCCATGAACGATGATATTACAAATTATACGGATTCTATTTTGAGTGAACTGCAAGGAAGTTTCGTTTTCCTCAGAAATTTTAAATTCTAACCTTTCATTATTAAGAAAAACAACAGGAAACGAAAGGTTATTAATTGTTATAGACCATTGACTCCAACAAATGATATTTGTCTTACTGAATTATTTACTACGTGCAAAGTGTGATCCCTCCTCGGTTTCACCGAATACGACATTGTTGCTTACATGCTGTGTTGAAATTCTAACACAGTACCGTTCCAAAATCTCCATCAGGTGGAAACCTGGAAGAACAAGTCATGGCAATGATATCTATCACTAAATTTACACGGCATATTCTCGCTGGTTTAAATGCACCAGACGAGATCACGGCCATAAATCATGGATGACTGGGTCAACTGGTGACTTTATCAATACTGTTAGGTAAAATTTCATTATTGTTGATTGAATCAATATGTTGAGTAGGCTTAAGAAAATGACCGGGAAGTATTTTACAATAAAAGTCATGACCAGTGAACATCCATGTATGCATTAACATTCCTTTCAATGAGCTGAGAATAATATAACTGCCTCTTAATTGACAGACAGGTCTTTTTTTTTAAGGTTAGAAATGGAGGATGTGTTTAAGGATGTAGCTAATCGTCTTTTTTAAAAGTTTTGAATTTTTTTTATAAATTTTTTTTAAAATTAATTAAGAAATAAACATTTTAATTTTTCAATTTTGTGGAAACTGGATCTCTCTTCCTCATTTCATCTTCTTGTCGCATAATAACTTGACAGGAACATCACCACTTTGGACATGATGAGTCAACGAAAGAAATTAGAAATAAAGAACAACCATAATAGCGATAACAATCGATACAGGATTAGACATGGAGAAGAAAACAATTAGACCAGATTCGCTAACGTTGACCCCACTTGTCCTAATCACAGAATACTGGACGACGACGCTGAAGAACTTCGAACGGAACACGGGGATCAGGACAATGGCTTCGTTGAATAACTATTTTATCTTCACTCACTCGTTCATTAAATCTTGTTTTTAATCAAAAGAAACTTTAACCATGTCCACAAGTCTCATGATCTGATTTTCAAGTACATAGACAGGGGGTTTTTTTTTTCAAGTTTTTATACCTATACAAATCTAAATTTATACACAAATTTATTTTATTTTTTTTATTTGTGTAAACAAAATAAATTTCTTCTCTGTAACATAAATTGGTTATCTTAATAAAAAAATTAATATAAATATCATAGTTATGAAATACTAATATAAAAAATATTAATTATAAAAAAAAACAAGTTTTAAATGTCTAACAAAACTAACCTGATAACAAGTTATAAACCTAAAATAGATAACTAACATGATAATGAGTTTAATATTCAAATAAGTATATAACATTTAATATATGTACACAATGTAATACAACAATGAGAAAAACACACATAAAAAAATAAATGAAAATAAATATGGTTTTAAGTTCTTACAAGAAAGTTTCTAAAATAAATCATAATAAAAATACTATAATGTAAAACTTGTTAGAAAATTAAAATACAATAAGTATTACATTCTGTACTATGAGATGATCAATTGCCACATGTTGGTGACTATCTCGACCAACTAGAATTCATATATGATGTACACAAATCATAACATTACCCTATTAGTATGAGTATTATAACTGACATATTATATACTCATATCATAATCAAACAAACAATATCATATATCAAGACTCAATTCATACAATCAATCAAATGAAAAACTTTCAATTCATAAGTCAATTCATAAATATATATTGATTCATATCAAGAATTTAATTTTAATAATTGATCATACTTTATCATAGATAAAAAATAATAAATGATTTGTGAATTACTAAGAAATGTGATCAATTTTTTATTAACAATTTGAATATTTATACTATTCCTATAACATATAGAATATTATCTACTTACCTAACTTAAAAGGAGAATAAGCACAAAAGTAGATGTCCAAGAAAATCATACTAATGCACAGTAGGTAGTGTGTCAAGAGTATCTAAATATAAAAGAAGATATATTAAAAAACAATTAAAAAAGAATATACAATCTATTTAATACACTTAATTTATGATTTAACCTATAATCTTATATAGTTAGGAATCAAATGTAATTATAAACTAGAATTGGTTCACGTAATTGACCCCAAATATAACACAAACTAATCAAACATAAAAGAATTATTTAACCTCACTATTAGATCAACCAATTTAACTGAATTGTTCGATCAAAACCATCTAGGACAAATCAATCAACCAAAATCTATCAACTAGTTGAACGCAATACAACACATTAACCATTTTATCAGTTCTATCTAATTAGTGGATTGATATTTAACTGGTCAAATGATTAACCGATTCATCATAATTCTAGATTCTTGATCATTAGCCTTTTAACAATGACAAAATTCAAAACATAATTTAACTAACACCTCAAAACCCAATATAATCATCCTTTAACAATTTAATCAACAAATCATATTATAATCAATTCATCAATTAACTTAAAACATAAATTTAAAAACCTTTAAACCTTAACAATCTCAAAATCTTAACCAATAATATCAATTATACACATTTGAACTTAAAACTTACCTTAATAATGTAGTTCACTAGTCCTTCTTCCTTTTCTCTTCTTCTTCTCTTTTTTTCTCTTCTGTTATTTTTTTTTAATTTTTAGATTTCTTTTTTAACTTCTTATTTATCATAACTTAAATCCCAAGTTCATGATCGCGACGCAAAAATGGTGTTGTAAGGACACTCCACCTGTACTAAGCCTCATAATAAACATATCAACAAAACAAGTTATTTAAAAATATACTACATTTTATAATCTTTTAAAATGTTATATTATTCAAAACTAATGAAATCAAATGATAGTTCAAAACTTCTCATCAGTAATTAAAATAAAAATAATAATTCATAATACTTATTATATTGTTAAAATCTAAATTTAATTAAAACAAAGTAATAGTGGAGCATTTAAAACATTAAATAAAAAATAAAAAGAAAACTTTGTGAAACAAATAAGATATGCTGACCAAAATTGAAGAAACAAAAACATTTAACTTGTGTTTGGGAATGTGGTTGTGATTGATTTTCAAAGTGTTTTTCACTTAGAAAAAGTATGCTAATAATTTTTTTTATTTTTTAAAAATTATTTCTGAGACCGGCACATCAAAAACATATTAATTCAAGGCAAAAAAAAATCAATTTTTTTTAAAATGCTTTTGAAAAGCACTCTCAAACACCCCCTTAATAAAGTTCACCTGCTAATAGAAACTAGGAACCTGAAATGATATAAAAAATAAAGGGTGACTTTAACCAACTCATTGATAAAATAACATTTAATTTACATTTTATATATTAATAGTTTACAAGTTGATTTATCTTGGTATACATATACATACTAAGTATATTATCATAAAATGATGGAATACATGTCAAATATCAAATGACACTCGAAGGTGACCGGATGATACTCAAAAGTAACCACTATGAGATAACCAGTTGTCACAAATTAATATCTCTCTTATCAGTTAGGTATACATAATATTATATGCACATAGAATAACTAGCTTCCGTTAGCATGTAGTTACTGATAAGTTTTATATCAAGACATAATAGATATATATTATATCAAATATAATTTAGTTTAAGATAATCCAAGTACAAATTCAATAATAAATAAGTGCTAAATAAAAAAATAAAGTAACAAATATAAATATTCAATAAATTAACTAGTTGTACTCATAATATAATCAACATGCATATTAAAGATTATCCTATTTACCTAGAAAATATAAAAGTAAAAAAAAAATATCAAATGAAAGGTCCAAAACTCTTATAGAAGATTGTTAAATATATTTACAACGAACACACAAAACATACTAAAAAACAACAACTTAAAACAGCACAAATAAAAGACTCCAATGCATAAAAGAAAAATAGATTTAATCTCTTAGGTTTAGGGACTACTATGTTAATTTTTAGAAATAAAAAAACAAAACATGATTTTATTAGAATTGGATAATCAAATTGTAAATGTAAAAAATGCATAGCTATACTAAAATTTCACCCATAATTCATTCTCATCTCTATTCAAAATCTCAATATATGTTCCAGAGATCAAATTGTAAATTTTTAAAAGTTTAAGGACTAAACTATAAATCTCTAAAGTCGAGAGACTAAACTGAAAATTACATAAATAAATCATCAAACTAAGATTCATCTTCCTTAAACTCATAGGAATACCGCTCAGAATTCCAAAATATGTTTCAATGGTCAAATAATAATTTTTCAAAGTTCATGGGGTAAACTGTGATTTTTTAAAATCTAAAACCATAATACAATTTTGTCATTTTTAACCTCAAGACTATTTTATTCAGATTTTTTAGCAAAGTCAAAACAAATTTCTTAAACCATAACAAATCAATTTATAGATTTTTATTTTTAATAACACATCCAAAATCAATTACTTAACATTATACCTATAATAATCATGAATCAATCTTAATAACATAAATTTTAAATCTTTATAAACCCCAATTTTTTCTTTGATTCTTCCATAAATAACCCAAAAATAAAAAATAATATAGAAGAAAAACATGATTTGTTGCTTCTACTTTTCTTGAATCCAAAATACTTAAGATTAAAATTTAAAATTCTTGATTTAATGAGAAAAATTTTACAACAACTACAAAAATTAAAATAGAGAAAAACAAATGTCTTGTAACTTTTTTCTTATATACGTAACTAGGTTAATTTGGATTGGATTTAGACTAACTTGAAATTAAATATAAGTTGAAAGGTCGGATCTTACAGTGTTTATACATACCACATTGTCTTTATTTATTTACATGTAATTCTACGCCTTCAAGTGTATTGTTGCATTTTCATTTTAATTCTTTCCCTTTTATTTTTCAAAACATCACAACAAATCTTGCTATAATGTCAAACAAGATTGGTTCTTTAACTTAAAGAAGCCTGCCTTTTCTGCGTTTTATAATACCAGCTGCCAGCTGCCTGCCTTGTATTTTCAATTGCCTTAACTTGCAAATCTTCGACTAACATGCATAAACGTAATAAAATATTTGCAGCTCTTGGACTTTTTGCACCTCTAAATTCCTGTATTTTCCTTCCTATCTTCTCCCATGAAAGTCAAACTTTGACTATGCGAAAGAAACTGGAGGCCACCTTTTATATAACAGTTTCTTGTATGCATTAATCCACAGCTTGAGATTTAAAAGTTAAAACTAATAATGGGGAAAGTTTCGATTCTTGGTTTGGTTCTTGCATTTCTCGGTGTCCTGGCTGGAGAATTTGGTTGTAATGGAGACACCCTTTACATAAATTGTTCTCTATCCGACCTAGAAGTTCTTACAGACTTCAAACATGGACTTGAAGATCCTGAGAACAGACTCTCGTCGTGGAAAGGGACAAACTGTTGTCAGTGGAGGGGAATCAGCTGTGACAATACTAATGGAGCTGTCATTTCCGTTGATCTCCACAACCCATATCCAGTAAGTTCTGCAGAATCTTCAAGCAGGTTTGGGTATTGGAACTTGAGTGGGGAGATTAGACCTTCATTGCTAAAACTCAAGTCGTTACAGCACTTAGATTTGAGTCTCAACACATTTAATAATATCCCAATGCCTACATTCTTAGGATCCATGAGAAGTTTGAGATATTTAAATCTGTCAGAGGCTGGGTTTAGTGGTGCGGTTCCTTTAAATTTAGGAAACCTTTCTAGCTTGGAGTTTCTTGATGTTTCTTCTCCATTTTCAGGTCTAGCTGTTAGTAGTCTTGAGTGGGTCAGTGGTCTTGTCTCACTGAAACATCTAGCCATAAATGGAGTTGACCTTTCCATGGTAGGATCCAATTGGCTTGGGGTATTAAACATGCTTCCACATCTGGCTGAAATTCATCTCTCAGGTTGTGGTCTATCTGGTTTCGTTCTATCTCCTAGCTCTGTCAATTTTACTTCTCTTTCTGTGATAGACCTTAGTCTGAACCACTTTGATTCAACTTTCCCTGACTGGCTCGTAAATATTAGCAGCCTATCCTACGTTGATTTAAGCAATTGTGGTTTGTATGGTAGGATACCCCTTGGTTTTAGTGAGCTACCAAGTCTTCAGTTCTTGAGTCTTGCTATGAACGACAATCTTTCTGCAAGTTGCTCTCAGTTGTTTCAAGGAAGTTGGAAAAAAATAAAGGTTCTCAGTTTGGCTGCAAATAAACTGCACGGTAAACTTCCCTCTTCCATAGGCAATATGTCATCTCTCACTAACTTCGATTTATTTTCCAATTCTGTCGGGGGTGGGATTCCTAGCTCTATTGGCAAACTTTGCAACTTGAAAATTCTCGATTTATCTGGAAACAACTTGACAGGTAGTTTGCCTGAAGTCCTTGAAAGGACTAGTTGTGTTTCAAACAATCCCATGCCTAGTTTAATGTACTTGAGACTAAGTGTCAATCATCTAGTGGGGAGTTTGCCAACTTGGTTAGGCGAGCTTGAAAATCTTGCAGAACTTACTCTGGACTATAACATGATTCAAGGGCCAATTCCTGCTTCTTTAGGCTACTTACATAACCTGACTGTTTTGGGACTCTCGGGGAATCAACTAAATGGAAGTCTCCCTGATAGTTTTGGACAGATTTCTCAATTGCGGAGCTTGGATGTCTCTTTTAATCATCTCTCAGGTTTTATCACTGAATTGCATTTCTCAAGGCTTCATAATCTAAAGTTCTTGCATTTATCTTCCAATTCATTCAGTTTCAATGTCAGCTCCAATTGGATACCTCCATTTCAGCTCCGAAATCTTGATCTTGGCTCCTGTCATCTGGGTCCTTCTTTTCCAGCTTGGCTTAGAACTCAGAAGGAAGTGGGATTTCTAGATTTCTCGAACGCTAGCATCTCAGATACTATACCCAACTGGTTTTGGGAAATATCCTCCAACTTATCACTGCTAAATGTTTCTTTCAATCAGTTACAGGGCCTTCTACCAAATCCATTAAGTGTAGCTCCCTTTGCAGATGTTGATTTCAGCTCCAACCTTTTGGAAGGACCTCTTCCACTTCCCACTGTGGGGATTGAATCGCTAGACCTCTCTAATAATCACTTTTCAGGTTCTATTCCACAAAACATAACTGAATCCATGCCAGACCTTATCTTTCTTTCTCTTTCGAATAACCAATTGACAGGAGCTATCCCAGCTTCAATAGGAGATATGTCGATTCTTCAAGTCATTGACCTCTCAAACAACAGCTTAGAGCGCAACATCCCTTCAAGTATAGGGAACTCTTCTTTGTTAAAGGCTCTAGACCTTAGTCACAACAATCTATCCGGGGTGATTCCAGAACTTTTAGGTCAATTAAATCAGCTTCAGTCAATTCACCTGAGCAACAATAATCTCACAGGAAAACTTCCATTATCTTTGCAAAATTTATCGAGCTTGGAAACATTGGATCTCGGAAACAACAGACTATCAGGTAACATTCCACTGTGGATTGGAGATGGCTTTCCACAACTTAGAATACTCAGCCTAAGGTCAAATGCATTTTCTGGTGAAATTCCATCCAACCTGGCAAACTTGAGCTCGCTGCAAGTCCTTGACCTTGCAGATAACAAGTTGACTGGTGCCATTCCCGAAACTTTGGGAGATTTTAAAGCCATGTCTAAGGAGCAATACGTAAACCAATATCTACTCTATGGGAAATACAGAGGTCTGTACTATGGAGAGAGATTTGTGATGAACATAAAAGGCGGTCCTCAAAAATACACCAAAACTCTTTCCCTAGTCACTAGCATAGACCTTTCAATCAACAGCTTAAATGGAGAATTCCCTGATCAAATCACAAAGTTGGTTGGTTTAGTGACTTTGAACTTGTCAAAAAACCAAGTCAGCGGCCATGTTCCTGATAACATTTCAAGTTTGCGCCAACTATCATCTCTTGACCTCTCAAGTAACAGGCTTTCAGGTGCAATTCCTTCCAGCTTGCCAGCATTATCATTTTTAAGCTACCTGAACCTGTCCAACAATAATTTATCTGGCATGATCCCGTATAGAGGGCAGATGACAACTTTTGAAGCATCCTCTTTTTCTGGGAATCCCGGTCTTTGCGGACCTCCACTGGTCCTCCAGTGCCAAGGTGATGATTCAGGTAAAGGAGGGACTAGTACTGTAGAAGACGGTGATGATGGCTTCATTGACAGTTGGTTTTACTTTAGTATGGGACTGGGATTTGCAGCTGGCATTCTGGTTCCTATGCTTGTATTTGCAATCAAGAAACCATGGAGAGTTTCCTACTTTGGTTTTGTGGACAAAATCGTTGACCGAGCATTGTGAGTTCAAGACCATACAGCTATACATACAAGAAATCAACAGAGACGCAAAGTACACTCTCAACATGTACAAATCGTAGATGTAATGTCGATTGCTGTTTTTGTGTTGTGAAAGGAATTTGTGAGAAAGGACGTTGCTTCTGTTTTGAGATTACTTTACTTGTTTACTGATTTCCAGAAATTTGCATGCCTGTGATGTTGACAAAATCTATTTTTCATTGCAGGCAACATCACTTATCAAAGGCTCCACGCTAATGCACTGCTTAGAAATGCGTGAACTGATGAAAGCAAAAATATTAGATTCTTTTTTTCTGCATTTTTATAGTATGTACTGGTTTTTATGTATCATTAGGATTAAATATCATATTTTGAGTTAAGGTAAATAATGTTTAATTAGTGTTTTGGTATAAGAAAAATATAAATAAGAGAAATGAAAATATATTTGATTAAAAAAATAGTGATATGATGTAAAAATAAATATGTTTTTTAGATTAATTTTAAAGTGAGTTTATGTAGTTTTTAAAATAAAGATATAAAGAGTATATTTTTTCAAAAATAATATTTTTTATTTTTTATCAATAAAATATTCATGAAAAATTTTTAATTTCAAACTTATCTAATTAAAAGATGTAAAGATAAAAATAATAATTATTATAGTTTTAAGATTCAAAAATGACTATAGACAAGACCTAATTAAAATAAAAAATTATTTTTTTAATATTTAAATTTAACAATAATACATATTAATAATATATATATATATATATATTTTTAATATTTTATTATATCTCGTATACTATTAATCAACTAAAACACAAAAGCAATCATTTTTTTTATCACTATCAAATACAATTTAATTCTTCATCTCATCAATGTAATATATATATATATATATATATATATATGTTACGAGAAATGCTAGGTTGAAAAGATTTGATACACTTGAATTTCCGCTCAAGTAAATCCAATAATAATTTTATTATTATATATTTCATAAGAAGATATTATCGAAATAACTTATATATCAAATTGAGTTTTCTAGCTGATGCTCTCATGTGTGCGCTTAAACAAGCAATCAGGAAAGCTTGAATGATGCCTGCTGTATTTTTATTTTTGTGGATGAAATCAATGACTGATTTGTTGGTGAGGAACATATCAGCTGCGCAAAAAGAAATCGGCGAAGCTGTGCCGATCAACCCTTTGTTCCCAAACAATTAACGCAGAAACAAAGAGCAAGAGGCCCACCTTGTAGGCTGAAACCAAAATAAGGCCCAAGCTCAACAAGAAAGAGCAGACGGGCAGCGAGTCCCCATAAGAATCACCGTCCTTGCAAGATCGGTATTTTGGAGGATTTCGGATTCAGAAAGTTAACACGACAGAAAATGTCTTCTTTTCTCCCGCAGGACGTGTTGACAGACATCCTAGCAAGATTGCCGTTCAAGACAACATTGCAATGCAGGTGAACATGGTACTCTTTAATATCAAGCACTACTTTCGCCACTCATCACCACAACAAAACCACCAAGATCAAGAACAGTGACATCCTTCTACTTAGGTACTGCTCTGGGGAATCTAACGGGGGAAATAGAGCATTATTTCTTATACCAAGATGAGGGTTTTCCTTACAACCATACTGAGGAACTTGATTGCTCATTTAAAAGCACATGGTATGGCTGCAGTAATATAATAATAGGTTCATGTGATTGTCTATTTAATCTTGATTTTGATTATAATGATAGGTCTGCTTTCTGAATCTTAGAAAGGTTAGATAATAATATAAATTATATTTTGAATATTATCTAATAGATTAAGCTATTAAATTGAGATAGTTCTTTGATATAATATCAAAACCTTATAACTAAACGGTCACGAGTTCAAATACAAGATAATGTGGATATATACAAGTTTCAAGTCCAAAAGACTTTCACCTGGAGAGTGTATTAGAGAATAATATAAATCATATCTTGAACTTCATTTAACAGCTTAAGTTATTGGATTAAGATGATTCTTTGACAAAAAAAACTATAAGTATTCCTATGCTAAATGTTACTTTCATGTCACATGGATCCTTTAAGAATAGTCTATTTGCAAGATTGTAGTTTTGGCTTTGATAAAGTTTTTCCAATGGAAAAGGGTGTTGGCGAGAGCAATCAGTATGTACTTTTTTTAATATAGTTTGTCACTGGATTGGATATAATTCACTAGAAAGGGATGAGCCACGCCATGCAACTATAGCCTTTAATTTAGGAGATAAGGTATTTGTGCAAATGGTAGTTCCAAATTGTTTAGTATGGGATGATTTTATCAATTTATCTTTTACAGTCTTTGATGGTATGCTATCACCAGTTCCATGTAAGAAATGGTTGTGGGAAGAGAATTCTTATTTTGCTTGGGTAATGAAAGAGTATGGTGTTAGGGAATCTTGGACCAAGCTTTTCAATATTGAACATTTGAAAAGGATAAAAAGGTTAGTTGTATTTAGAGAAAATAGTAAGGTTCTGTTTCATATAACCCAAATACAAATAAGGGATTGTAAACTATTTGGTGATGAAAACTTGTTCTATTTGGATACTTTTATAAAAAGTTTTGTTTTACTAAGATAGGGTTTTAGTTGAGAATACTTATGGCAATGAAGAAGTAAAATATTAAAAGAGATAAAAACAGGAAGGGTTATTTGATAATGGAAGAAGAAAATAATGCTTCTTATAGATGCCTCTAGTGATCACTCCATAATTGGAATTGAAGAAGCCCTTGGAGCCTCAATGGACCATGAGGATGGCACAAACAAAAAGAATAAAGAGGTTTTACTTTTGCTAGAAGGAGTTGTTATTGAAATTAGTAATTTTCATGTTTGGGTTGTCTTAGTCTTTAGCAGTATCAATAAGTTTGTTTTTATTTATCTAGTCAATAAAAGTTCATTTTGAATGTTAGATAGTATTTATTTTCATGTTGTTTTTAGTTATGTATTAGCTTATTGATAGATTGTTTGTTATCTATGATAGATAAAAAAAAGTTGATCCTTTACTTTTTTTTATATCCTCTGCCTCTTATTATTATTGTTTAAAAAACATCCTTTAGTATTTTGTTTATATAAATGGTATCAAAGCCTATTGAGTTCTAAGAAAAGAAAAGTGAAATTGATGGCTTTTAAAAGTTTTTGTACATCCAGTCATTCCATACTTTGATGGTCATCATGACCATTGAAGCATGCTTATTAAGAACTTCTTGAGGTCCAAAGAATATTGGACTATTGTTGTTTCTAGAGTAGCAAAACCAACAGCAAGTGATGTGTTGATATATGCACACACGACAGAACTTGAAAGGTTGGAGTTAAAGGATCTTAAAACAAATAATTATCTCTTCCAAGTTATTGATCACTCAATCTTGGAAATTATTTTTTACAAAGACACAACTAAATATATTTAGGATTCCATTAAGAAGAAATACCAAGGTATAACATGGGCTAAAAGACAGTAACTTCAAGCACTTCGTTTAGAGTTCAAAATGCTTTAAATGAAGTTAGAAGAATCAGTTACAATTTATTTTTGAAGAACAATGACAATCATTAACAAGACATGGATTTATGATGATAAGATAGAGGATGTTCTCATTATTGAGAAAATTCTTCAATCCTTGAAACCAAAATTTAATTTTGTTGTATGTGCTATAGAAGAAGATAATGATATTGATTTCCTGTCAATTGATGAATTATAAAGTTCTTTGTTAGTTCATGAGCAAAAAATTAACCCGTAAAAAAAAAAAAGAACAGGCATCAAAGGCCTTATCAGAAAATCACTTTATACATATAAAGTTAACTGAGGATGAGAAAGAGAAATAGGTTGAGGTAAAGAAGGTAGAAACAACAATGATTGTGGGAACCAATAACAAAATCATCATCATTATTAAGAGAGTTAATTTCAAGAAAAAGGTAGAGAACATGAAGGCCACCACTCAACAATTTATAAATCAAAGTCAGAAGATAAGTCCAATGTTAAATGTTTTAAATGTCAGAGATATGACTATTATAAATCTGAATGTCAAACTGATTTGAATAAATAAAGTGGAGATCAAACTAACTTTGTAGAAAACAAAAAAAGATATGTCTCCTTTGATGGGGTGTCACATGAAAGAAGAAACTCAATAAAATATATGGTATTTAGACACTAGCTACAGCAATCATATGTGTGGAGAGAACGAGGCATTTTCTAACTTGGATGAATCTTTTTGTAACTCTGTTAAGTTTGGTGACAACTTCAAATCTATTATGGAAAAAAAAGGTAATAATCCAAACCAAAAGAAATTCGACCCACCCGATTGTTAATGTTCCTTTTATACTAGATTTAAAGACCAACTTGTTTAGTGTAGGTCAGTTACAAGAAAAAAGATACGAGATTTTTATCAAAGATGAAGTGTGTCAGATTTAAGACATAAAGTTAGACTTAATTGCTCAAGTTAACATGACTGCAAATCATATGTTCGTACTTTATCTTCATAACACAACTCATTCATGCTTTTTAGCAAAATTAAAAAATGAGCAGGGATATGTCATTTTCATTATGAGCATTTGAATTTTCACATATTAAAAACACTATAACAAAAGAACATAGTGACACGGCTACCTCAAATTGCATTTTTTTTCTCAAGTTTATAAAGAATATGTTGTTAACAAACAACATTGTAATCAATTCCTATAGGGAAAATCTTAGAGAGCGAAGAAAGCATTGGAGCTTATTTATTCCAACATTTGTGGGATAATAACACCTCATTTTAATAGAGGTAAAAAAAATATAATTACCTTTATTAATTATTATAGTTATAAGATATGAGTTTATTTTTTTATAAGAAAAATCTAAAATCTTTATAGCTTTTTAAAGCTATAAAAAATTTAAGCTACAAAGAATTTGTTGAGAAAGAAATTGGCAATCCAATAAAAGCTCTTTGCATGGATCACAATGGAGAATATAACTCCATAAATTATCCAATTTTTACGAGCACCATGAAATCAAGAAATAACTTATAACAGTTTATGAACCCCCAACAAAATGACATATACGAAAGGAAGAACCACACTAGTATTAAATATGATATGAAGCCTTTTGACAATAAATGACATTCAAAAAAGTTTTTGGCCTAAAGTATTTAATTAGAACATCCATATATTGAATATAAGTCTTGCACTTATTATCTAAAATATAACACCAAAGGAATCATGGAGTGGGAGGAAACTAGCTATAGATCATTTTTGGATTTTTAGGTGTATTGTCTATGCCTATATTCTTGATGAAAAAAGGAGGAAGGTAGATAATAACGGAGAAAATGCCATTTTCTTGGTGTTAGTGATAAGTCAAAAACTTATAAACTATACAATTCTAGCACTATGAAAATTCTCATCAATCGTGATGTGGTATTTAATGAAAAAAGCATCTACTCATAGAATCAAAATGAGGTTAAAGAAAGTATTCTAGTAGATTATGATCATGATAAGAAAAGGTAGAAGCCTACGAAGAATGAGTAAGAAAAGAAAGTCACTTAAAATGTTCCAACTGATAAAAGTGCACTTACACCGAATCATAGAAGCCTCAACGTGTTTGAAGAAGACCAACATGGATAACTAATTATAAGGTAATTAGAGTTGACCAAGGTGATGATGACCCATTTACATATTTTGCTCTATTCTCAGATTGTGATCTTATTATTTTTGAAGTGGCTGTCAAAGAATTAAAATGGAAAAAAAGCTATGAATGCTGAAATTATAGCCATTAAAAGAAATGATACATGAGAGCTATGTGATCTTCCAAATAGGCAAAAGATAATTGGTGTAAAATGAGTTTACAAGACAAAACTGAAGGAGAATGGTGAAGTTGATAAGCACAAGGCGCACTTGATAACTAAGAGCTATAAACAGGAGTTTGGTGTTTGATTATAAAGAAGTCTCTGCTCTGGTTGCAAGGCATGATACAATCAGATTGGTGATTATCATGACAACTCAAAACTCATGACCTATCTTCTAATTAGACGTGAAATCAACTTTTTTTCTATGAAGATTTGAAAGAAAAGGTATTTTTTAGTTATGTAAAACTTAGCAATAAATATAAAGTGTATATGTTAAAGAAAGTTCTATGTGGATTAAAACAAGCTCCACAAACTTGGTATAATCATATAGAAACTTATTTTTTAAGGAAGGATTTCAAAAATATCCTTGTAAATATACTTTTTTTTAATAAAGATTAAAGATAAAAAAAAATGCTCATTATTTGTTTATATGTAGATAATTTAATCTATACTAGAAATAATACAGCCATGTTTGGAAGTTTTAAAAAATCCATGATGGCTAAATTTGAGATGTTTGATTTTTGCATGATATATTATTTTTTTAGCATTAAAGTGGTACAATCTTTTACTGGATTTTTTTATTTCCCAAAAGAAGTACATGTGAGAAATGTTGGATGAGTTTTAAATGAATGATTATATCCTATAAATATTCCATATGAGTTTGGTATATAATTAAATAAAGATAATGAAAGAAAGAAGGTTAATGACACTCTTTACAAACAAATTATAGGTAGTTTAATGTATTTGACAATAATAAATAGTATAATACATGTTGTAAGTGTGATTATCAAGTACATGGAATGTCTTGTAGAGATTCATCTCCTAGCTGCAAAAAGAATTTTTCATTACTTGCAAGGTACTAAAGAGTTTGGGCTGTTTTATAAGATTAGAGAAAAATCAAAGTTGTTTGGCTTTACAAATAGTGATTATGCAAGAGATTTATATGATTAAAAAAACACATCTAGTTATATTTTCGTGATGGGAACAAGAGTTATTTCATGGTTATCAAAGAAATAACCTATTGTCACATTATCATCCACCAAAGCCAAATTTGTTGCTGTAACAACTTATACTTGTCAAGCTATTTGGCTAAAGAAAATCTTCAAAGAGCTGCATTTCAAAGAGAATGGACCTATTAAGATTTATTGTGATAACAATTAAACAATAAAGCTTTAAAAAAATCCAGTTTTATATGGTCAAATTAAACATATAAACATTAAGTATCATTTTTTAAGAGATCTCACGAATGATGGAGTCATTAATCTTATTTATCGTAGAAGTGAAGACTAGATCACTGATATACTAATCAAGCCTTTCAAGTTTCTTGTATTTTTAGAAGCTTAAAAAGCTATTTGGTGTTTGCATTTCAAATGATTCAATTTGAGAGATGATACTTTAAAGTTTGACTTTTATTAAATTGAATATTATGTTTGGAACATCGGGAAGGATTGCTAAGGAAATTAGTAATTTTCATATTTGGTTGTTCTAGTCTTTAGTCGTATAAGTAAGTTTGTTTTTAATTATTTAGACAGTAAAAGTTTGTTTTGAACGTTGGAGAATATTTGTTTTTATATTTGCTTTCATTATGTATTAGCCTATAATAGATTGTTTGTTTATCAATAATAGATCAAAAAAGTTTATTCTTTGCTTTCTCTTTATCCTTTGCTTTCTATTGTTATTGGGTAAAAACATCCTTTAGTATTTTGTTTGTATCAAGAGTAAATGAAAAGTATGTTTCTAGAGTCTTATTATTTAATACATGTATATATACTTCAAATATATATTATATGTGCATTTTATGTTAAATAATAATAGACAATGAAAATTTGATACATATGATATTTGTACAATAAATAGCATATAGATACAGTAAAACCTAACTAGATTAATAGATATTCAATATCTATATTTTTTACATGATATCATATAAATATTATAAAAATTAGAGTAGTGAATACTCATTATTATTCCTAGCTAAAACTCAAAATCTAAATATTTTCTTTTAAATGATAATGAATGATAAATAATAAATATTTTATACATATTTTGTTAGTTAGAACTATTTAAAAAATAGCATTGGTTTGTTTTATGATTGTTATCAAAATTGTAATTAATATTGCAGATTTTTTTTTTCGAGAACCATCTTGCAAATCACTTAGATATTAAGGCATCATATCTTTTTAACTATTGTCATAATTGAGCAATATTTTTTTATTAATAATAAATATTCAGATATATTTTAATTAATTTTTTAAGATTTTAAAATTAATAACAAAATAAATCTCTAATAACTTTTAGATTTATACCTCAACTAATAATTTTTTAAAAATAAATTTATAACCTGATAAATTAAATTATCTATACCCTTTAAGATTATAAATGTCTAATATTTGGTTTGCGTAAATATGTGCCATCAGATTTTTGTATTTATGAATCTATCTAGTTTTACTTTTTGGGGTTTGCGGTTAAAATAAAAAAGTTGGTAAAATTTTAATTTTTTATATAAATTTAATATACTGGTATTAATAAAAATTTTAATACATTTTTATAAAATGACAGTGACATAATCTTAAACACCCCCAGCAGAACCTCTGGAATCTAGCTCACTTTTGTTTTCTGGAGACGACCATTGTAAGTTTGAAGGAGAAGGGCTGTCTGAAACGACTCAAAATTCGTGCTAATTAACGCGCGCATGCATATCACTATAAATAAAAAAACTGTACGACCACAGTGGGAGTCGAACCCACGACCTTTTGATCCGAAGTCAAACGCGCTAATCCACTGCGCTATGCGGTCCTGGCTGGCTTGTTCCTCAAGAATGTAAATTTAAACTATGTTTTAAAATTCAATAAACAATATCAATAGCCAGAAATGCAATCTAACTAGCCTTATCGTTGTAGCAGCAAGTCATGATAAAAAATTAGACGAGGAAATATAGCTTGATTTTATGTTCTACTATTCCTAACTGTCAAACTAGAAAGGTGATGATTTATGGCACTGCTTTGATTCAGAGTTTACGTTATTCATTTTTTAGGTATATTTTTTAAAAAATATTATCGGTAATTTTATCAGTAATTATTTAAAAATATATTTTATAAAATTATAAAATAATTAAATTAATATAAATCAACACTTTATAATATATACTTAAAATACTTAAAAAAATATCAACTCAAATAAAATTACAATAAATAAATAAAATGAAAAAATAAATTTAACTAAAAAAATTTATATAAAAAAATAAAGTTATAATTGCTAAAAAATTAAAAATCCTATAAATAAATTGATTAAAGATAGATTTCATATGAAAAAAATCTCACAACAATATTCATATAAATATCAAGAAAAAATAAAAGAACAAATATAGGAAAAAAATCATGAAAAAAAAATCTTACCTTAATGCAGTTGCAAGTGAAACTAGGAACGGAGTAAAAGTTTTGTAAAGCCTATTAATTTTTTTAAAAAAGGGGATAAAGAAAAAAAAGAAAAAGAAAACATTCTTGAGCATGGAGAAGAAGAGAATGATAGAAAGAAATATATATTGATGTTTTTTACTTATAAAAAAGAAAAGGCAGAAGAAGAAATGAGTTCGACTTTTGTGATTCAAACTTTTTATTAGGACTTGTTAGCGATGGTTTTACCAATGGATAATTAAATATTAATATTATTTAATTATTTCATTGGTAATTTTATTTGTAATATTAAATTTAAATTTTTAATTTCATAAAACGTTTTTAGAAACTGCCGATGATCACCAATGATTTTTCAATCTGTTAGTGATTCTATCTGTAATATTTAAATAAAAATTTTAAATTAACTAAATGTTTTCATAAAACTGTTAAATAACACCAATGACTTTTCAATCTGTCGGTGATTTTGTTTGTAAAGAATAACAATTAACAATGCAATTGAAAAGTAAACAGTTTTAGCGCTCTTTGAAAAATTCTGATATAATTTTTCATCTATAATTTTATTTTATAATTGGTATAATGAACAGTGTTCATAGTTTACTAATAATTTTACCAATAGAATTTACGGACATAATTTATTTTGTCGGTAATTCTATTTGTAAAAAATAACATGTCATTATTTTTTTTGCTTTGTTTTATTTTTTCTACTATGATTCATTCAATATGTACCGAAGAAATATTTCTGTCAGCAAAATTTCAAGGTATTTTTGTTTGTATTTATCGATTTTGTGGCAGTGTATATTATTTTTTTTATAAAAAGAAGCAGTTATTTTTCTAAGCTGAGATGTATATAAAGAATACCCAAAGCTATTATGTAGGTGTTTGTCATAAAACATATACACTTAATTGACCCGCATGAAAATTTCATATGAAGAGATTATATATATTTATGGAAAGGCTCATGTAACGGTTGTGTAAATAATCTTTAGACTTGAGATCACCAAGTTATTTTATATAAAGAATACTATACTATAATCTTATTCATATTATCTTAATCAAAGTAACAAAAAAGTAGATATTGAGTGTAACATAAATTATATGAAAGTATTAGAGTAATCAAGAGATGATTCATCACTTTAGTTAAATTAAAAAAATTATTTCATATGTTTTCAGATAGTATTGACTTGAAAATTCTTGGCCAATATGAAATAAAATTTGAAAAGAGTTTCAAGTTTTATTCAAATAATCAATAACTATTATATAGAGAACAACCATAATTTAACATGACATACATACTCCTTGTTTTAATATTAAATCATAACATTATTGATAAAAGGATATTAATTAAACTGAAAAATCGATTATCAAAAAATTAAGTCAAACCACTAATAATTTTTTTTAATATTTAGGGAATTAAAACATATTATTAAACGATACGTCTATTCTTCAAATATAAATTAATCAACTATTGAATTGATAATAAATTAAATTATTTAATTCTATTCAATTAGAATTATAGTTTATATTTAAGTCAATATATTAGGAATCTAAAAGGTCACACATATTAAAAACTATAAGTAAGAAATTAAACTGAAATGATTTAATTAAATATGTATTGATTAAAATATATTTTAGAAATTAAGAACTGAAATATAAGTAATATATGACTTGTATTTCTAAACTTAAAAAAAAAATAAGTATGGACTTGATTAATTAAATTTATAAAACTATTCTAAAACAATATATGAATATTATTTAAGGAGAAAATACATATTTTTCTATTTATAAAGTTTTTAGAATACTCTATAAATATAAAGTTAAGCCTATTATTTAATAAGTGAAAAAAAAAGTAGTTGTCTATTATATAAAAAAACTATATGAATACAAAATTAGAGTAAATATTCTAGACATAACAATCACCCTCTTCTAAATAGAAATTTTAAAAATTTCTTATGGGTGGTTCATGTGAATTATCATTAGAAGCCGGGACTTGAAATTTATGACACCCTAGTTTTTTTAAAAAATATTCAAAGCTAAAAAATATAAGATTTTCATGTAATAAATTTTTAAATACTTTTAGATTTATCTAATATTCTAATTTTATTTGATAGTTTTGCTGCGTGTGTGTATGATATTTAGTTACCAAAATTTGAATGTTCTCGTCTTCTCAAATCTGGAATATAAGACAAGTTCAAACACTGATCTAAGAAATCAGCGATGGTGTTGCCTCTGATCCTCTCCTGAAGGTGGAAATTTACTGCTTCCTCATACTTTGTGAGGGGAAACAACTAAATTAGAATGGACATATCGAAGTCATTTGAAAGAAATGAATAGACAGGAGTTAGAATTAAATACACACTTGGAACAAGCATTGGTAAATCTTTTAATACTTCTGAACCAGATCATCATTAAAAAAAGACCAAACAAAACAACTGTTCAGTTCTTATCTTTTGAAATGTGTGGTCAGTAGGACAGTGAATGGTGTCGTAATAAATGCATTCTGAACCTAAGAAAAAGAAGAAAAGAAACATTGCATCACGAACTGAATTTGCGTTTCAAATCCATTTCATGCTGCATAAAGCTCAAGGCTTCACGAATTGCTTGACTTGGAACTCGTCAAAACTTCAGGTTCCTCAGGCTCAGAGGAAGTCGGAATCTACAGTAGGGGTAACTTGCACCAGGAGTTGAATGTCAGAAATCTACTTTAAAATCCACATTCTGCTAAGACATCAAAAACCAAAAATCGTAAATGCAAAGCATCGTTAATTTTCCCTGTTCATTTCTTGCAAAGCATTAGCCCCCCCAATCCCCTATGATGGGAGGACCGAGTACATGTATATGTTTCCCTGCTAACATTCATTTGGACAGAGACAAACGATGTCAGACATTCAGAATACCAATCTGTCGTGGGCTCCTCAATTTTGACATGGTCCATGCAGGCAACTGGGGGACTGGTCTGAGCATGCATGCTCTAGCTTTGATTTTCAAATCCTTATACGTGAAAAAATCAACTATAGCAAATTGTTGGACCAGGTGGAAGATAGAGAAATCCAAGCTATGACTCAAACCATACTGAAAATATAAATTATAAATATTTTTTCTTCAGACCAGGTCTCTGTGATTTTTCTTACATTAACTTAGTCAACAAAATCGAGATAGTATTGATAAACTTGACTCATGATGATCTAAAGGATATTTTTGTTTTTAAAAAATTATTTTTAAAAATTTTTTAGTATTAGAAATGTTAGTCAATAAAAAAACACTTTTTAGTTAAAAAAATTTAATTTAATTTCTAGAAAAATATTTTTCTATAAAATTTGGACAGAAAATACTTTTAAAAAATTATAAAAAATTTAGAATTTTTATATTATTTGTTGATTATATCAAATTTATTATTCAAACTTTTAATTGCTATATATATATATTTAATATTTATTATTCCATTTCATCTTTTAAAATTTAATTTTTATATTAACTTTGATTCTCATTTTTATAATTGATATTTTTTTTCTTATCATTTTTTTATTGAAATTTTTTATCTATTAAATTTAATTCTCATTCTTTTTATTGTTACTTATTTTATTTTAAATAATTGATATCTATGAAATGTTAATATTATTATTTTAATTTTTTCATCTTTTATTTTTTTATTTTTTAGATATGATCTCTATTATTTTTATTATTATTTATTTTATTTGAGATAATTTATAAAATTATTTTTTTTTCAATTTCATTCTCATTCAACTTTTTAATTTGTAAGATTTTATTCCTTATTATTTTAATAAACTTGAGAAAAATAAAATATTAATAAGTTGTTTTCCAGCTTATTTTATATGACATAACTAAACACTATAAAATATTTTTCAACTTATTTTTCACTATATTATTAAATATAAGAAAATAATTTATTTTATTAGAATTTATTTTTTTAGAAAAAAAACCTTTTCAGCAATCAAATGATATAAAAAAAATTAAAAGATCATAATTTAGAAATCTTCAAGGAGGATTGTAATTTCATATTTCTTCTAGAGGTTATATAATTTACTCGTCAGGAAAAATGAAAAAAGAACAAGTCAACTTTATTGATGGTCCCATGACTTCGTATGGTGAGCTTCTTCGAAGCAGCGGAGCCGTAACAGTGATGTGCTATTTCTTGCCTATGTTCATCAATGCTGTGTGTATATATAAGCCTCTCTCTAGATATCATCTAGATATCATCAACACCCTGACAAACACCTTACGCTTTCCTTCCTAAGAATTTGGCTTTCTTTGATTCAAATCACAAGCTTTTCAGGAATTCTACAACCAGTGAACCACCATGGAGATGTCACCATTAACACAAGTCATAACAAAGAAAACAAGGTCAAAGAAAACCAGAAGAGCGTGGAAGTTGAAGCTTAATATCACATGGCAGGCTATCAAGAAGGCAGTCAATGGCCACATCAAGAAACGTCCCGCGGGTCTCCATCTTCATTTAAGCTGTGCAAGAAGCCTGAGACAGCTTTCCAGTAACCGAATTCATCAAGAGTCAGATGTCAAGCCCCATAAAGATAACAAATCAAAGAAAAAGACCTGCCATCCCAACAAAACACTTTCTCATCTCTTCCATGTGCCGTATACATCATTGGATTTTGTAGACGCAGGAGATCACATGACACCTACAATGTCTCCCAAGCAGAATATATCAGCAATGTGGCAAGAAATCCATGGCTCAAGTAATTGGGACAACCTTCTTGACCCTCTCCACCCGAATCTTCGACGAGAAATTCTCAAATATGGAGAATTTGCTGAAGCCACTTGTGATGCCTTCGACTTTGATCCTTTATCGGAGTATTGTGGGAGTTGTAGGTACAACCGACATAAGATTTTCGAAACGTTAGGCCTCACCAAGCATGGTTACAAGGTGAAAAAGTACATTTATGCCTTGTCCCATGTCGATGTGCCTCAATGGTTAAAGAGGTCACACGCTATGTGGAGCAAAGATTCCAATTGGATGGGTTATGTTGCTGTAAGCAGGAAAGAAGAGTCGCATAGAATCGGCCGTAGAGACATAATGGTCTCATGGCGGGGCACCATCTCACCATCAGAGTGGTTTTCAGACCTCAGGACAGGTCTAGAGCTTATTGACAACACAAATGTGAAGGTTCAAGAAGGGTTCCTCGGCATTTACAAATCCAAGGATGAGTCCACCAGGTATAACAAGTTAAGTGCCTCTGAGCAAGTTATGCAAGAAGTGGTAAGACTTGCGAATTTTTATAGAGGAAAGGGTGAAGAGGTCAGCTTGACGGTTACAGGCCATAGCTTAGGAGGAGCATTAGCACTCCTAAATGCTTATGAGGCAAAGACTGTCATTCCGGATCTGTTTGTTAGCGTCATTTCTTTTGGCGCACCAAGGGTCGGAAACATCGCCTTCAAGGAGAAGCTCAACGAGCTAGGAGTCAAGACCCTACGCGTTGTTGTTAAGCAAGATATAGTCCCGAAACTGCCTGGCCTCTTGAACAGGATGCTCAACAAGTTTCATGGATTAACTGGAAAGTTGAACTGGGTTTATAGGCATGTAGGGACTCAGTTGAAGCTTGATGCGTTTACATCACCATACTTGAAGCATGAATCTGACTTGTCAGGGTGTCATAATCTGGAGCTATATCTTCACCTGATAGATGGGTTTTTGAGCAGCACATCAAAGCATAGATGGAATGCTAGGAGAGACCTGGCATTGGTGAACAAGGGTAGTGACATGCTAATAGAGGATCTAAGAATACCAGAGTTTTGGTACGACTTTCCATACAAGGGACTCGTGCTGAACAAATATGGTAGATGGGTTAAACCTGGCCGACAGTCCGAAGACATCCCTTCTCCACTTGGTGTCGAAACACCACCGAAACATGGTCGCCCTCGCCCATTTTAGATTTCGCACTGACCAAAATCACAGGTCCAATTCTTCTGTTCATATGTATAAAGGCGTCAAATTTATTTATTTATTCATTTTTAATTCGTCTCGAAGAAGTTGTAACTGCTTTGATTTATTATTTACACCTGATTTTTTTAATACTGGAAACGTCGTGTTGTCATTATTCTCTCTTGCACTCGTTAATCACGAGCTGGAATTTGGCTGAGCATTATTGGCTGCGTTTCTCCGCTTCTAATCTTTTACGTCTCTCGACACAAAAAGAAAAGTAACATCTCTTCGATGTTCAAATAAAATGGAAAGGCACTATAATAATTGATAGTGCTTATAAAAATTCATAGTGTTTTTCCAGGAGAATTACAATGTTCTGTGATGAGAATTTTAGTGCTTTCCCTGCATTTTTTAGCTCTTATATTAAAATGGTAAGTTCCGAGATTATTTGCCATTGATTTACAAAAGGCTTGAACTGAAGCCAAATCAGAAGCTGAAAAATCCGAATGCTATCCAAGCTCTTTCCGGCCTAAGTTGTAGGCTTATGCAGAGATCACTTTGATTCAATAAAAAGATACAAGTTCTTCCTTTTTTACCTACAAAATTCAGAAATTCAATTAGAATTTCAGTGAGCTTATCCTCAGGGGGCTGTTTAGGGTGATTATGATTATTTATCAAAATATTTTTTATGTTTAAATATATTAAAATAATATTTTTTATTTTTAAAAATTATTTTTAAAATTAGTACATCAAAACTATTCAAAACATATAAAAAAATAAATTTTTAATAAAAATAATATATATTTTTTTAAATGTGAATATAACTATATTTCTAAAGGCACACGAAAGGTCCACGTTGCACTAGCTAACACCAACTCTTGAATCCTCAAACATTATAAAGCACCCCATATTTGTTGGCCACTTGGCTTGCCATTCGTCCACATTTAGCAGCACAGACAATGAACGCCTAGCTTAATAAACCTGCTAGAGTAGAAATATCTTCCGTATTTTTACTTCAGTGGATAACAGATGCTCTGCACATGGAAGAAAGACTAGGGAAAGAGCAAGGCAAGCAACAACATATATATAAGCGTAGTATACTAACACAAGTTTCCACTATATTTCAATGATATAGATTCGAGATAGCGTCGTTGCTGTCAGGAAAATGAAAGCATATTTTTTTGAGTCTTTGACATTCACGGCATGTCAAGGTGGATCATCAACTGTAGTCGATATCTTTGCCTTGATGATGATACAAACAACAACAAAAAGAGAGAAAGACGAAAAGAAGAGAAAAACTAGCAAATTTTTTCACAAAATAATAGCTTTACCCAAGTTTTTACCTCTACTCAGATTCATCACATCCAGGTGAGTTTGTGCGACCTGAAAATGGTGATAGACATGCGAAAATCCAAGTTTTTACCTCTGTGATACTTGTGACGAATGTCTGAAAAATTACAGTAACAAGGTGAAAAGACCAATCTTCTCATAGCTGATTCTTCAATTGCTTGTTCTCGTATGATTGTACATACCACTTGCTGCATGTATTCGGGTAATTACCAAATAGATTGTTGACTGCCAAACCATTACATCATTTAAAGTTTCAACCATGTCTCCCTGCACCTTTCTCCCCGTCAGTTAATCGAGCCCATCCATAATTTCAATACTCTATCTTTACCACCAGAGGCTACTTTCTCACCATCTGGACTCCAATCAACAGCAAATACCTTACCACAAAGAATCAGGACTGAAATATCAGTGTCATCATGTCAAATTAGATATGCATCAAAGGGTCCAATTTTTAGAGTAGAATACACCTCATCTGCATGGCCAGGAAGATCTTGCTTCAATTTCTGTGTTCATACATCCCAAATCTGAAAAATAAAGTAAATTATCAAGTCAGAGGAATAGAGAGAAGGGTAGGCAACCAAAGAAAGCACCCTTGCAGAATAACACACTTTGGCACAAATCACGCGCATTGTTCATGAGAACTGCATTTCCCTAATTTACTGAAGATCAGTTAATGATTCAAGAATAACCACAATCACCAAAGGCGATTCACTATGAGAGGAACCGAAAGAAGAAACTTTAAAAATGGAGATCTCTGTACAATATTGTCGTTAGAAATGAGAACCTAGGCATACATCACATATAGGCCCACTAAATAACCCAGCAGTGCTTTCGAAACCCCAACCACCAAAAGAAAAGGTTTACAGTTAGTAGAAATACCTTCAGTGTAGAGTCCTTGCTCCCACTTAAAAGAAGCTTGCTGTCTAAAGAAAAGGTTTACAGTTAGTAGAAATACCTTCAGTGTAGGGTCCTTGCTCCCACTTAAAAGAAGCTTGCTGTCTGCAGACCAGCTGGCGGGGAATCATGCAATTATAATGAGAACCACTGTAAAAATAAGTGTATGGGTGTTCCAAAGTGATTGAAACAAATCAAACCTGATCTGATAAACAGTTCCATCATGGTCTCGAAAAGCAGCAACACATTTTCCAGTGATGCCATCCCAAAGCTTCACAGACTGTCAAATGATGCGCTAGCCACCCAATGCCCATCAGGTGAGAAGTATACATGATTTACAAGCTGCATCAACCAAAGAGTAGTTCAATATTTCAGCTCAAAAAATAACACTTGACCAGCAGAATTTGCAAGATTCACAGGAATGTTAAAAATTAGCTCTTCACATTGCACTCCCTAAAAACAAGGATGAAGAACAAGGATGGCAAGCAAAACAGAAAATCATTCATATCTCCTGTACCTGTTGATGGCCTGTCATACGAGCTTTAGGGAGTTTGCTGACAGCTGGTTCCCAGAGGAACATGGTGAAATCATCAGAACCTGAAACTAGTCTTTCAGGAGCACCGCCCTTCATTTTATTGTACCTTACCAGAGCAACCTATAACATTTATAAATAGGTCGGAATAATCAGTTCCATATAGACAGAATCATAATCACTCTTAAGTGAAAAAGCACACTGTAACACAAAACTTTAAATGCTGGAAATTGATGCTTTTTTTTTTTCATTTTGCTGCAGTTTTCTAGAAATCATGGAACATCCTAAATTTGCAGCTCTAGCTCAATTATAACATTCCATTGAGCAAAACAAAGGGGGGAAATAAAACAAGTGTCTTGCATTTCTCATGTTAAATTGCCTAGAACTAGGAGCAGATAAATTAAGCAAACACCAGGATAAATCCCCTCTCCCATAAACTCAAATGATGTCCTTAACAGACAGATGGTAAAATATTCTATATGTGCTTCAGCAATAGAATATTTTTAAATTTGAGTATATGATATCAGATAAAAAGGAAAAAGGTTACAGGTATATGTTGGGATTGAAGACCAGGCCCAAAAGAGTCTCCCAAAAAATAAACCTCAGCCTTTTTTCTCCCGTTCATATTCAGATGGTTGTATCCCTCTATGAGTAAATGAGTAAGAGCTCAGCTTCGAGGTACAAATCAACAGAGTTCCAGAACTACGCAAAGATCCATTGACCATTCAACTACTGCATACATAGTACTTGAATATTCCAGAACTACGCAAAGATCCATTGACCATTCAACTACTGCATACATGGTACTTGAATATTCCAGAACTATGCAAAGATCATCGACCATTCAACTACTGCATACATAGTACTTGAATATTTACAACCGACAGCTACCACAAGGGAGAACACTTGTTAACTGATGACGATTTAAAAATCTGAAATTACATTACAAAAGCCATGCTCATATCCCTCGAATATTATGCTAATTCATAGATGATAAATGTCTAGAGCCATCTTCATCACAATGCAACAACTAAAGCAAATAGTAACTTTACCTTCTTCATTTCCTCTGGAAAAGAATATGTTTTTCCTCTATGATCAAAAGCTACTGTACGAAGAACATATTCAGTGCTCAATGCAAGAGAGTTAACCCAATGCCCGTGACCCTAAAACAAGAACCATATGCCCAAGGGGGAAGTCATTAAGAGAGGAAAAACAGTTACAAACCAACAATTGAAGTTTGAGATTATCAATTGGAAACCTAAAATCTACTTGGTAAATATAGCAAGGAATATTATTTTCCACAGAAAACAAGCAAAACTCTACAATATAAATGTGGTAAGAAAAAACAGTGCTAAAATCACTGTCAAATAAACAAAATATGTGCATAGAATTACCTTTAATTCACGAATCAACTTCCCTTGTGAAGTTTCCCACACTTTAATGGTACAATCCTGGGAGCGAGATGAAGACAGGTGAAATATAGAGCTAATGCAAGAGCAATGGATATGAACCCCAGTTTGACAGCATTTGATTTTCTGAGACCAGATATCAGTCAAAAGAGTAATCTGTGATGGTAAGAAAAGCATAAAGGCCGATAATGCTAGCTAATCTTCGAGAAAGGATCCCCATCCACCATCCACTTCTTGTTTATGGAAGGAAAGAAATTCAGTCAATTTTGTTATGGACCGTGGAATCTTCTATTTTTTAAAAGTAAATTAAACACAATTCTGTAGTGATTGGATTTATCTCACTTGTTTATATGATCAGCTTCCAGTAGGTTTTGGACAGTAGTTGGGACAAAGTCATCTACATCCAGTGGTTTAAGTGTCAATTTATTCCAGTCCTCTGTTCTCTCTAGTAATGATCAGCTATAATGTAAACCAGGATTCGTGGGTGGATCAGCCGAAGACCTTCCCTTTGTAAATTTTAAGCTCTTAGATAAGAATAGGAGTGGTGGTTGTCCGATGAATATTTCACACAATTGTGGAACAGAAAAGCACACGAACCCAGTATATATTACTCCATCCCCACCCCATTTCACACAAGTTATTGCAAGTGTGTGGTCACTAAGACAAATAATTGATTTCCTTAATGTTATGTCCCATATGCGTGCATCACCATCTTTGCTAGCACTAACAAAGCGACAACATGTAGCATTCAAGTGAACTGGTTCCCAAGAGATGCCAGTGATCCATTTTTTGTGCCCCTGAGACAAGGTAAATTGCAAATATTAGTGACTAGACAAATTTTTGTTAGCACATCAATCGAACACCAGAAATTGCTGCATAATTGCAAAATCGTTTCAAATTTAATAGGGAAATATCAAGCTGATTAGATGTTGTAGGCCCACAATTAACTTTGTCAAGAAGTCAAACTTAAAGTCGAAACAATTACTTTTAATAGTAAAAAAATACAAGAAAAAGAAAAGCCCAGCAGTTGTTTCATAGTAACATTTTTCCAAGATTTCAACTGAAGTAATCTCTAACACCACAATAGGAAAAACTCTTGGCAAGTCAGGGGACAAAAGCATCATAATATATACTCAAGATTTCATTATTTTAGCCATGTATCTAATAAGTTAGATACATCCATCAGAAAAAGGTAACTTACCAAACAGATGAAGCAACTGGAAACAGAAACGAATAAAAGGAGCATGACCCTTCAGGTAAATATTGTAACTAAACTATAAGACCCACCCAAGAGAAGTACAATACAAGAGCATAGTATTTGAAACTGTAAGGTGAAATGACTTGCACCTAAATGTTTCAAGAGTATGTCAAAATTGGCATTGACAAGCAACTCAAGTGGGATACGAACCACCAGATATTCTAATAAACAGAGACTTTACCACAAGCAGATTCCCTGATGGCTTTCCTGCCTGAGGATCCCAACACTGAAGCTCTCCAGCCTTGCTCTCACTCACAAGATGCTTACCATCTGGTGACCATGCAATACAAAGCATCTAATTCTTATGTCCTGCATCAAGAAGTTCATATATGATCAATGCAATAAGTATAAAGGTTGGTTCAATTTTTTTAAGATAATCAATCTGAGATATCATGTATCATCAACATGAACAACAAATAACTTACTCTGACCAAATAAATATGAAAGTGTTTCCAGAAAGAAACAAATTTGAATTTGTCACGGTACTGTCTTTTTTTGTATTCTTAAGCAGCAACTTCAACTACTAAGCGCAAGCAGGATGAAAAAGAGAGATGGCTTAGATTATCAACCTGTAAATGTAAACATCGGTGTCTGGGTGTTCAGATCCCATAGACGAACAGTGGTGTCCCCAGAGCCACTGGCCAACTGTCGCCCATCCGGACTAAAGGCAACTAAAAGTACAGCTTCTGCATGACCTGGAGTGGCATAAAAAGAAAAGGCAGAACATGTAAGAAAAACAATTTAACACTACTAACCTGGGGTGCTGGTAATTCAACCAAACAAAACGATGAAAACAGATCGTAGATATAGTGGGGGGGCGGGGGGGGGGTAATATTCTCTAGAGGTAGAACTAAAAGAGTTTCATCGGAGATGACCGGAGCTAGTTACTCAAAACAAATATAACAGCAGACAGAAAGCAACAATCCCATCACTCATAACTGTAGGTAAACAAGCAGTTAAACAATGCCGTAAATTGTTCATACAATAACTCTCGATACAAGAAGGAAACCACTGTTATACCAGCAATAGTCGCAGAATAACGATTAACTGGACGAATTCTGAAAATGGCTTGCGGCTGAAAAACAATTGGCAGCACCTTCTCCACCGAAACTGAATGTCCATAAGAAAACAAATTAAACAACTTCCCCACACACAAAGAAAAATCCATAAACAAATTTAAAAAATGTTACAATTATCCTCCCTTCTACTCTCACTAACCTTTTTTTTCCTGCAAGTGTCGAGCGGCACAACAAGGTCTTGATCCGATATATAAAAAACAGACGGTAACTTCTCTTCCTGAACAGGGAAAAACACACACAGAGATTTTAACACTATTTTGAGGCATTTGTTTTGTAACTAAAAAACACCCAGTATCGCTAAACAAATAAAAATCGAAACTTACGTTGTTAAGAAGCTTATTAACGATTTGTTGAAGTTGTTGTGGACCAACGTTCTGAGGAAGATATCAAGGAGCTCCCAGCGGTGTCCCTTCTTGGTCTGTGAACTGGCACATAAAATTGTTCACCGTTTCATCCTCCATCTTTGCTTATTCAAAATTGTGGGTTTTCGTGTTTGTTTGTTTAATATATGTACAAAATGGGAGGTTTTTTTGAGTTAAGGAATCTGGGTGTTAGTGTTTATGCTCCCTCCCTCCCTCTCCACTGGAAGCTAAGCGGAATTAGGGTTTTTTGAGTGTTTAAATTTTAGGGGTTTTAAAGGGTTCCGCGAGGATGTGGTGCACTGTATTGTGAGCACTTGCTTGCGTGGCGTTTGCTCTCCGTTTCCATAGCTGATCACGTGGCCTTCCATGGCACGTGCCGGGAATTCTCTTCCTTTTTCTTTTTAAGAAATTTTTGCTCCATGTATAGGCTGGAGTATGTCCTTACAATTTTGTTCTAGGAGCTTCAACCAATTATGAGAAGACTATTATCTCCCAGAGCTTCAACCTATTTTGATCATTTGATTGAAAAGCTTGGAAGAAAATAAAAGAAAGGATGGATAGCCTTCTCAAAGAAACGGCAAGCGGATACCAAGATTTATCCTGTGAAGGCCAACGGGGATGCCCTTCCTATTGCCTAAGCATTTGTACCAAAAAGTATTTTGGTTGGTATTTTAATATTTTAATATTCTTAAAACAATGACATTTAAAAAAAAAATGATCACAATTAGCATGTTTTTATCTTATCTGAACCCTTCTCATTTGAGGTTATATAAAGAATTTTTTGGTTGTTTTATTTCTCTTATTATTCCATTTAAAAGTGCGGCCTTGTCCAAATCTGACATAAAGACGACCTTGAACTTCTTTATTCAATGTTCATCGTGTGTGTATATATATATATATTTTTATTTATGTAGGGTGTTCGGGCCAGCTTGCGCGCATCATGACTAATCCTCACGGTTCACTGGATATCCTGCAAACCCAGTAGACAGGTAAGACATCGAGAAGATGACAGACGTGCACGCCAGGACTCGAACTCAGATACAGTGAAAGAAAATAAGCTACTTTCACCACTAGGCTAAGCCCTTTGATACAATTCATCGTGTGTATATATATATATATATATATATATTTTACGTGTGATGTCCGGGCCAGCTTACGCGCACCACGACTAATCCACACGGCTCACTGAACATCCTGCAAGCCCAGTGAACAGGTAAGGCACCGCGGGGATGACAGGCGTGCATGATGAGGTTCGAACCCCTGATGCAGAGGAAGGGGACAAGCCCCTTCCACCGCTAGGCTATAACCTCACTTGCATTCATCGTATATATTTGATCTGACTGGTCATCGCTACAGAAGCTGCAAGTGCGACAGACACCAAGTTGCGGCACAATTCAAAAGGTAGATGATTTTGGAAGAAGGGATTCTTTTGTATAAACAAGTGGCTAGTACAATTAGAATCAGAAGTCCGCTTCGTTTTCATCGATCCCAGTTAGCCAACTTTACATGTATGCCTAAAACAATCCCCTCCCAGGCGCCAAACAGGCAAGGCCCTTTACGAATCTATAAGCATCAGGAGTTGGACATGTCTGTTCACCCCGTCGCATACATCTGCCCGTTTTCCTGCAGTTTTTCCCGTTTCATTCTATTTTCTGAAGGGCATGAAGGATCCGGATTGAATTTGGGTCCAAATTGATCCAGTCAGCTCCTTTCTCATCGAACATATTATCATCATTAGCTAGCATCATCAAAGTTGGATTCGTTAGTAGGTCCATCTAGTCATAATATCGCTTCTTGAAGACCAGCCTTGCCACTAAGATACAGGTTTGTAGGAATGTCACATTTATGAAGGCTTGGGACTGCCTCTGCCTGTGTGAGTGTTAATGATCCTGTCAATGCCAGCAAGGGCTCTAACAAGAATGTTTGACTCTCACTTTTTCTTTCCTTCTCTTTTCTCATTTCTTCCAATAGTGAATTGCTTGTGTCAATACCTATTTAGACGATCAAGAATATATATATATAAAATGTAAGATCCAGAGAGCACATTGGCATATAGAGTTCCTCCATTATAAGTCTTAAAAAGAAATTCTGTATTCTCACCAGCAAGATATCCACCATGGACGTAACCACTAAATCGTTCACTGGTGTGTTCACCGGTGAAGAAGATGCGTCCTACTGGGGCCTGATCAAAACAAGCAAGATTTAGAAATGCATTTCAGAGCACTCTTATTTATTTTTTCCCCTCCCTTTCTATGAAACAACTTGTAACTTCGAATTGCCATGTACAGCCAGAGTGAAAACAGACGAACACATGCAACAGAAATAAGATGGAAATACCTTAATGTCATGAACATCTTGATTGTCTGAAATGATGGGGTAGTTGCTGTAGCTGCCACGCTGGAATCTGTTGTTCCACCAGCGGGGCACAAGTATATCAATGGCATTGGGTATATGGGGTCCAAACATGTCCCTAAGCACCCCCATGGCTTCTTCCAACGTCTCCTCGTCAGACTGTGCTTCAACGCGTTTCGATTCCCCATTCGTCAAAGTCACGACCAGGATATTCGAACCAGGATATGCATTTTCCATGTGCTGATGACAAAGCAAAAATCAGCAGCCAGCTTGGATAAATCCAGAGAGTTACTAACTATGATTTGACTATTAAGAGATACTATGCTTATCAATCAATCAAATCTATTTGCCATTTTAACGGCATAGAATCTGCATTGATATTACATAAAAAAATAATGAAAATGATGGGGTTAGTGAAATCCCACATTGCCTCCGCAATAGATCACAGATGATCATTAAATTATTTCAATCCTCTCCTAATCAAGTGAGAGGACATAATTTTAGATATTGTGGGTCTCAAAATTGATTATCATGTCTACGCGTAGAAAAATAGAAAGTAAGAACAGGCTGACATCGCAACCGATTCCCTCAATTAAACTAATATAACCAGCTCTATTACAATGACAGAAACACCAGGTGCGTCATAGCTCGAAGAACAATAAAAAACAGATAATGCAAGAGATTCTAGTTTGCTATCTGTGCAAGAAAGCTAATCAACATTTTTTTATCATGATGCTGAAACTGTTTGACGCTAGATCTAAGTTGCCAAGCAGCAAGCTGTATGCGTATTTTCGATTGGAAATAAAATATCAACATCATGCAGTCTCTTGACAAGTTGACTTGCTAGACTAAACGTTGGCCTGGAGTTGCTGTTATTGGAAATTTTAAATGCAAGGCACGTTGGGACAAGCACAGAATTGAATCGCTGTCTTGAAAAGGGCAAGAAGTTCCAAATGTAAACAATTGTTTTCAAATTCCACTCAATAGAAGCAAGCAATGCAGAATGGGGAGCAGCAACTTGGGAAGCCAAAACAAGGAGGAGAAATAACCTGCCAGAAGGTGTAGTATCCCCTTCGCTCGTGAGCGTAGATGAAGAACTCTTTTCCGGGACCACATGGCCAGAATTTGTATGGGAAGTTCAGGAAAATCTTTGTATATACCATCACATCACATTTCTCTATGGCTTCTGTTTTCCACCTCTGCATTATTTATTTTTTTCATTTAATAAATACTTGTACAGAGAACAATTACTTATAATATGATGGGAGTCAGCTTTAATATCTTAACTTCCTACAGAAAAAAAAAATCCAGGTGACGTATTTTCTCAATTTAAGATCAAGGGAATAAAAGTTCACACTCCTCTGAGGCACTTCTGGAAGATCTACCCAGCAAATTACGCAAATCATGTGAACAGATTGGCATCCTATAACCTTCACTAGAAGGCACAGATCACATGCTGAGCCCTTGTGTATTTTACAGCACATAGGCTTGGGCGATTTGACAATGATTTTTCCGTTGAAAGTCCGGCAAGGCAAGAAAAAGAAAATTACGTAATTGAAGCAATCAAACCGCAAGATTCTTAACCGGTGCCTTGTAATTTGCGATGTTTAGCTCTTCCTTTTCAGAGTAATAATCTTACATCACACAAACTGCTCACTTGCCTGTATCCCAGGTCACTTGATCAAATCACAAAGATTCTTACGTACGGTTCATGGCTAGATGTTGGAGTTGACACACCAGTCTGTCCAAGAGTAATCGACCAAATGTAGGCCCAGGCTAAAGAAGAAAAAGGGAAAAAAGAGTTATCCCTGACATTGATTTTATTTATTAATTTACTTTGAACAGATCCCTAGCTATCATTGTTCACTAGGAGTGTTGACGGGAAACAACTGTTACAAAATAAAAAATAAAAACTTGTGTTGTCTCGTTAGGGCCCTACGCGTGGTGGTTCAACCAAATGATCCACCAAGGAACAGCCAGCCAGCCATTTGTGAGCCTGTGGGTTGCCAATTCTGTGGATCACCGTACATTCAACCCACGGTATTTGCTCTCTGTAAAGACAGTAAGCCACCTCGAAAAGCTATCTTTTGCATCATCACACCACCTAAACCTTGTTTAATACAGGGCCTAGCTGCCATGAATTCTTGACTCTTCTACTTAATGATAGTATTAATTTCCTGGGCCACAACCCTATATATCGAGGGAAGAATCCTGCTACTTCCACCCCCCAGGGCCAAGGTCCTAGTCCCTATACAGGTAATAGATTCCCCTCCGTTGGACCAAGACAAATTGAAAGCTCAGGATGTGACCATTGCAAACAAAAGGGAAACAAAATAAAGACAACGAAGGCGGAGTGCATCAAGACAGATAAAAGGGTATCAGAACCATCACCTGAGAGGGATTATTTATGGATATTTGGAAGAAGCACACATGACTCGTTAAGTAAGTTAAATAGAGGAAGAGAAGACGTACGGGTAAGGGAGGCTTGAAGGAAATGAGATCACTCTGGAGGACACCAATGCTTGCTGACAAAATCACATAATTGGCTTCGTAGATGCAACCATCCTCCGTTTTCACAACAACGCCGTTTCTCGAGTGCTGTAATTCCCTGACAACCTGCCCCAAATACGTGCCACAAAATCATCATGCATTAAAAAAAAAACCAAAAAATAGTGAGAGATGAATAGGAGAATATTAGATTGTCTTTTAAAATATATTTTTAAATTTTTTTAAATTTATTTTTAAAATTACCATATCAAAAAGATTTAAAAAAACAAAAATCAAATTGAAACTCGCGCCCAGATACAGTTCATCCATGAGATGGTAAAAATGAATATAGTACTCCTAGCAGAATCCAAGCAAATCAACAATTATTACAACTCAAATGATCAGATTCTGTGAAGTCAAAGCAAGAGATGGAGATGGAACAGAATCGAAGAAGAATCCAGTTGATGTATCTATTAAAAAAAATATTGCAGTGATAGCTCACTGTTCAATCACCCTAAGGTTTCATTAGGTTCTGAGCCCTGACTTTTTAGAGCAAACTAGGCAATCTTTTCCCCCCCTTCTATTTCGCTTTAGGTAACAGAATACGGGAAACATAAATGAAGAAATTGACAGGCCTAGCTAATCTCGTGTTCTTTGAGTTGATATGACATCTCAACCTCCTAACCGTAGTGGTCTAATTCTTGTCAGTGTTAGAGCAACTTGGTGTTCATGGACCTACAGATTCAAAAGCGGTAAAAAGCACTTTACTGATTGAAAGATGACGAGGAACCTTTTGCCACTCAATGGCTATATGATTGAAAAACGAAGCATGTTGGTGGGTCAGTTTTTAATGGCTCTATGTAGGGGTCCTCACTCAAAAAGTTCACTGAAAGTTTGGTTTGTTTTCATAATCGGGATATTTAGCAAAGGGTCAAAGACCGGAAATTCTAGGTCTGGCTGGATAGCTAGTGACTTGGTTTCCTTTCAGCTTTTCCACGGACTGAAATTATGTAAAATATAATATAATACTAGCAGTGAATGCTAATCGACAGAGTCCATTTCCATGAAAGGTGGTGAACATTTCAATAAAAGCCCAGCAAAAATATTCCTTTCGTAGCTCCAATGTTATAATGATACGAGGGGAAAATATTAAGACTTTACCACTGTTGACATATTCGAAAAATAATAGAACCCAGAAAATAAAATTGCTGGATTCTTGGCAAAACGGTAGTAAGAAAAGAATATTTAAGAAAAGGCTTAAAACGTCATTATCTGCAAGCTCCGAAAGTTGGTCGATCAATCTTAACAGCAACAAGATAGCTTTGCATCTGCATGCATACAGAACAGAGCACAGTTTCCGATTTTTATTTCTTTTCGTTTTCTTTTTTACTGTTCCTTCTTTGATGTTCTCACTCTATTAAGAATTAATTGTGCCCCCTTGCCTTAATAATTGCTTAAAAGCGATAAACAAATCTAAAACAGAACAAATCAGAAACAACAAAAAAATAAAATAGAAATCAACAGGTTTTTCCTCTTGCTTCTTTCTTGTCTGTTTTAATTACCTTGTTGAGTTTGAGACGGTTGTCCAAGATTTTGCCCTCGGAGGTAAAAAGAAAATTCTCAGCCATTTTGTAAAGCAGGTGCTCATAGCCTCTTTCATCTGCTACTAGAAATTCTCTTTCTCCAAAATCTACAAACGTTGATATTGGCTCTACCTCTGTTTTCACAGAAGAACCCATTAGAGCCTCTGTTTCTGTCTTCAATCAATCATTACAATAAAAGAAAATAAACCCGTTTGTGGTTATTAATCTGTACTAATTGTTTTACAAGCTAAACCAGACTAACAAGATATTTTATTTTCCTGGGAAACAAGCAGAAAATAGAGTGTAAAATCATTTGGAAAACCAACCTGCCATCTCAAAGTCATGAAGGATAAAGTCAATGGCAAGCTCTATTGGCGTCTTTGGCGAACTAAACAAGCACAAAACATCAAAAATTTAAGATTAAAATTAGTTAAGACCATCAAGAACTATATCTTTATCGATTAATTTTAGCGGTACAAACCAAAACATCACATTAAAGGCTTGGAGCTTACCTAGGCGGTTCATTAACTTCACCGACAAGGTTTGCTTTTAAACTCTTCAGATTCTCAATTGCTAAGTCCACCGCCTTCTTGTACGAGTCTGCCGCCACTCCACTAGGATATATTTTCCCACTACACCATCAACACAACCTCTTTCTTTAGCGTCCGAAAAAAAAATATTCTTGAGATTTCAATGGTCCAAATGTTGGAGCATTTTATATCAATTTTTTTAAAAAAAAAAAAACATGCGAAGAAAAATAGAAAGCTCAGAATCGAGCCAGGATACAGATACCTGCGATCATAGATATTATAGCGAGCATTGCTGTAATCAGAGAAACAAGTGCGGAGGCCAGATTGACAAGCAAGTTCCCAAACAGGGTTGGACTCTTTACCACCAACTCCGGCGATCCAACCGGCTCCAAGCTCAACCGAAACGCCACCGAAATTATCCTTTCGGATCCTACCACCTATACGGTCTGAAGCTTCCAAAATCACCATATCCTCTATTCCATTCTCCGCCAAAACCTTTCCCGCGGATACACCTTTAAGACAGGAAACAGAACAAAACAGCTTAATCTTTAGTCTCGAATTACAAGTGTTCGTGTATGTATGTATTTGTAGGTTGCGAATTACCGGAGATTCCAGCGCCGATGATGATGACGGAGGAGCGTGGAGGGGAATCCATGAGAGGGAGAGGGGTGTGCGTGTTTTGTTGGCAAGACATGAAGAAATAGCGGGAGTCGGTTTATATAGGTGTTTTTCTGTTATTTTTATTTTTTAACGGTGGGCGATGGACGTGTGTCTCTTTCTCTATCATCATGAGTTGGACCGGGTTGACTGACGTCGAAACAGGTAGGTAGTGCTGGTATTAGATCGAAACTTAGAATGTGATCTCAATATGCGAGAATTTTTACTGTGCTTATGGAGTTATTAGTAATATTTTATTAATTATCTTTTGAGATTCAAAAGGTTAAATATACATATAAATATAAATATAAATAGGTGAAGAAATTACTCATGTGTAATAAAATTCTCACGGAAGATGTTGCAATTTATTTTTGTTAGAAAGAGATTTTTTAAAAAAAAACCAAGTGACGGTCTAGGATTATTTTTATTTTTCTCGGCTGTAATCACAAGTAATAATTATTAGTATATTATAAAAAGTCTACTCTTCTTTATATATATATATATATATATATATATATGAAGACTGGGTGGGGGGTGGGGGGCAATTTACCCTTGTTAGTTTTTCAAAACATTCATCCTAGCATGTTAAAAAACATTCTCGTCCGCCTTTGATCCAATTAAGAATTAATATGAGCTGGTACAACTAGTTGTCACCGTCTAGGTGGTGGTCAAGTAGTAAGAACTTAGGATTAAGGGGTTTGCTCCTTCTGTGGTCTTAGGTTCGAGTCCTTGATTGCTCATATGATGGCCATTAGAGGCTTACATGGTCGTTAACTTCAGGGCCCGTGGGATTAGTCGTGGTGCGCGAAAGCTGACCCGGACACCCACGTTAATATAAAAAAATATAAAACTAGTTGTGGATTTGGTATAACAGCCTACAAATCATTAAAAAAATCCCACAAGCAATAAAAGCATTAAAAAAACCGGGAAAATTGAAAGGCCTAAAAAAAACACATTAAGTAACTTGTAAAATGAAAAATTGATTCTTCTCTCAATATTCTTCACCTGAGCTTCTTTGCGAGTCATTCAATTCATAAAGTTAGCGTGTCGGAGCTGTCAATTTTAGAGTGTGAATGTCTTTAACGTGGGGGGCGAGCTGCTCGTGACATTTGTTATTTTGTACACTTGTGACATCGATTTACCGGCTAGTTTACATTGGGCTGTCACGTTAGGCAATAAGAGCTCAGCTCCATCGTGGCCTTACATTGCATTTTTGAAGAGTCGACGACGACACAGATCATGCGAGTACCGGGGAAGGAAAATACCGAAGAGAGGTGTCCGTTTGTTTTTGACGTTTGTTCAGTTATTAGTTAGGGGTCCGGTCCATAAACAGGTTCTTGCAAGATTGCTTTCGCAAGATGCATACGTTTTGTTAGGGTGATATGGCTTAGACTATGTTAAATTAAACAAATGTAGCTTGATTTGAAATGTTCCTTTATCTACTCTTAAAAGAAAGCCAACGAAAATCGAACAGATCGATGACAAGATGTATATACTCTACAACGAGATCTATAATTCATGATATTTAGAAATAAAGTTGATAGGCATCTTATAGATGAGCTAATACATTTCGTTCTTTCTGGTGAAGGTGTTTAATAGTTTAATGTAAAAACCTCGGGTAGTTAATACCTAATGGTGTTACGGAAGCCAATGTAGTTTGTAATTGAGATCTTTAAAAGATTTTTTTTAATGAATGTACAGACTCATATTTATGTTAGTAATTTTGTAGAGAGAAAAAATAATAATGATATTTTAAATAGATAAACTCAAAAAATATATATGTTAAAAGTGTTAAGAATAAAGAGATTAAAAATTTTAAGAGTAGAAAACTCATAATGTACTTATAGTCTATTAGTGATCTTGTCTTTTTCTGGAGATGAAAGGCTAAAGTGTAATTTTAGCCTTATGATATTTTGAGTTATATTCTACTTAAAATAATACGTGTAAGATCAATGTAAAATGTTAAGGGACCCACATGGAGTCTTGAAAAAATTTTGAAGGCAGTGTTGGGCTCGAGCAAGGTGCCCAAGCCCAAAAAGATGAAAAACAGGTCAAAACATACTGCCTAGACCCAAATATGTTGGGCTTGAGTGTGATGGACTAAGCGTTCCTTGGGTATTTTTTGGGATTTTTTTTCCTTTTTTTGAAGTAGTTATTGGGCTCATTTTATTTGGATCTATTAGTAGCCCTCTAAGTCTTTGTGGTATTAATCTACAAAGACTTCTAAAAATACCTGATTATCATAAAAAGTTCATTGCATTTTCTTCGTATAAGTAAAGAGGTGGAAACCCTGAGTAATATATCGGAGAGCTCATATGTAAAGGCATACACTATCTTAGAAAAAAAATCTAAGTATGTAAAAAGAGGAACCCATGCTTAGAAAAATTCCCAAATAGTTATGGGGACGAACTCATGTCAATGTTTATACTTAGAAAAATTTCTAAGTGGCTAGGGGAACAAATCTATATCAACGCCTGTACTTAGAAAAATTGCTAAGTGGCAAAGGTGATGAACCCACGAAGGATGGTGTTATTCCACTGGGAAAACCAATTTCATTCGATGGAGAGTGGGCGCACTAGAGTGTGAGAGGTATATAACCTAGGATGACATGAGGCATGAAAGCCCTTAATTGGGAAAAGATCTTATTGAATAATGCGAGGTCTATAACATTCCTAGTGATGGTGTTGTGGCTTGAAAGTCCTTTACTGAAAAGTGATTAATGGCGTGTAAGAGGTATATGACCTTCATAAAATGGCATTAGACACGAGAGCCTTCCACTAAAGAGTGGTGTCAATCCAAAACTACATTGAAAATGTGGGAGATCCAAGAACAATCATATGAGAGATACAAAAACAATCTCTAATGAATTTGTATGGTGTTTTGGCATCACTTGAAGAACATGTTAGTCCGAGACTGCACTGGATAATAAGGGATTTGAGATTAGAGATTAACCCCTTCTGAATTGATGAGAGGTTATTGGGCATCATCTAGAAAACATATCAATCTGAGACTACATTGAAGAATGTGGGATTTGAGATCAACCCCTCACAGATTGGTTAGAGGTCTTTTGGCATCATTTAGAAAAATATGTCATTCCATGATCGCACTCGTGAATAGAGCATCTGAGATCAACCCTTGACAAATTATTGAGATGCCCTTATGTATCACTCAAAAAAATATGTCATTGCAATAAAAAGATCTCATACTCATTCATTGGAGATTATAGGATTACTGCTATATGAAAACCAAGTACATCCCCTTTAAAAAGAGTAACATTATTGCATTAGAAAGACCAAGTCAATTATTTTCTTAAAAAGCATCTAAAAGCCTTCATTAGAGATTTATAGCTAGAAAATATATGTTAAAGATACTTTATTTTTATTTCAAAAATAAACTTATATTCTTATTGAGAATTATGCATCCTAAGACGATCTTAGTGATATGTATAAGAAAGGTTCTTATAATGAATATGTCTTGGAAGTAGCGTCAAGGTGTTTGCTTTGACTTCCCTGATAAATTCCAATTAGTGATCCTTAGGATACACCAAATGATCATAAGTTTATCCTTCATAGTTCTTCCTTAAGATTTCATTGCTACCAGGAGAATGAATTCACCTGGAACGTTTTTTATTTTAGTTGTTCTTGTAAAAACAAAGAGGCATATGTCATAGCAAACTAGTTTCTTCCACTCATATGTGATTTTTCATGACATGTTTGACCTTAAGCAAGCTTCTATCTAGTAAGGCATAAAATTTTCTCTAGATAGCATGTTCTCTTACCCTTTTTATCAAAACCTTTAAGCCTACTGACTCAAGAAATTCTTCTACATTGAGTATCTCTTTGTTGAACCTTTTCAAATATATTTATGTAAACTCACCCTTTTATTAGGTAACACTAAATAGTTTCGTGGAAGGTATGCTAGTGTTAAAATGTGTCACTAACTTAACATGGAGTTCATTAAAACCATCAATGGAGTTTTGCTCAAAATTATTTTATCATGTATGCTCAAACCCCTAGATAATCAATTTTAAGTTATCACATATATTATGTACAAGTTCTATCAGGTCGGTGAGGCCATCATGGTTATTCAAACTTATTTTTAGAGAATGTAGTTTTTAGAGAATGGAGTGTTCAATACTCATTTGGTCAAGAGAGAACCCCTTCATTGATTAAGGTTGTAGTTATTCTCCTAAGTATGCTCATGTACAAATATTCTTTTTTTTTTTTTCTATTAGGCTCATGGGAGCTTAGGGATTTGATATGGAACGATAGTTATGTTAACTAGTGTCCATCTCATGGTAGTTAAGGGAAGAACATTTAACGTATTGGTTTTGTACATAGATATTACAATGGCACAAATGATCCTATAAAGGACTTTGAAGATTATCATTATGTCCAGTCTCATTTGGTGTAGTGTAATTATCTATGGGTGTTTGGTACGGTTGGTGATTTGGTGTTGGGGTGTTGCCTGTTGCTGGGGGTGTGAATAGTTATTAGGCTGATAAAGTCTAATTTTGTTATTGGGTTGCCAATACGGTCTGAACGAGGAGCCACACCAAACTGGTGAGTTGTTAGAGGTCTGGTTGGGTAGAAGTATTTGTGATATTGAGTAGATTTGTTATGCATCTTAACCTGAATATGTCTTAGTTGTGTGTCATAAAATGACTTGGAAATGTCAGAAACATGTTTTAGAAACTAATACTTTTTAATCAGTTTTCTAAAGGCAGTGTCAATTGACGAGTCCTAAAATTCAAAATACTTAAAAATAAAGTTAATATGTTGGATAATCAATTAATCTTTTAATTCAAGTAATTTGATTTATTTTTTATAGTTAATAAGTTTAATGGCTTTATTTGGAAAGTAATGGTGGTCGGTAGCCGGTAACTAGTAGCTAATGATACCAAGTAAAGAAAGGTGGCTAATAGGTGGTAGCAACAAAAGGTTTATATTGATAAATATGGAAACTTTCAAATATTTAAGTTAGTAGCTTTGGTATATAGAGAAAGTACAATAATATTTTAGAAAGATAGAATTTGAAAATATACATATTGAAAGTGTTAAGACTTATGAAATTACAGACCTTGAGTTTGGAGGATTCATAGTATATTTATAGCTACAAGTCTTATCTTTTTTATATATATAAAAAAGAGGGGTTAAATTATAATTTTATCTTTGTAATATTTTGAGTTATATTATACTCAAAATAATACGTATAGAATCAGTATAAAATACTAAAAGATTTGTGTGGAGTCCTCTGAAAACTTTCAAAGGAGTGTTAGGTTTTAAAAAGTTGTTTTAATTTATTAAAAATAAAAAATAAATCTTAAAATATTATTTAAATATAAATATATTAAATTAAAGAATCAAAGTGCTAAGGTGCACTCTCGAGAATCAGAGTGCTAGGTGTTTGTCATGCTCCATGAAGCTAATAGTTTCTTAGAGTTAAGCTGATGTTATAATGCTCTAATTATAATTAACTTTAATTATACAAAAATCACAGGTTAGTTAATGTAAGTAAACATTCATGACTACAAACAAAATTAATATTGTTTATTATTTCCATATTTGGCCTAACAATCCATTTTCAACCTTGTCATCCTCGTGGACAAAACCTAACATCACAAATGCCAGTTGAATAGGATGAAGACAGCAGCCATTGTCAATTTGTTTTAGGGTGGCGGGCTAGCTGGCCATGGCACGTGATCAATTGTTAAAAATCGCATCCTGCAACCGGAGCCTCCAAAACTGTTGGTTGAACAACCATTTACAACGTGACACGTAATGTCAATTTCTATCAAATATCACTTGATTACTCCCTTCCGCCTTCAATTAATTTTTGTAAGAAGAATCGAACTTTCATTTTTCTTGCAAAAACTTGAAGGATATATATATATATATATCAAAAGTGTATATGAGGTTTTAGTGATGGTTCTAGCATGAATATGATATTTTCAATCAATTTATAGGATTTTAATAAAAAAAATTATCAATCAATAATTAAAAAACACTATTAAAACTATATTTTTTATAAATATAAATACTAAATCAAGAAAAAAAATAGATAAATAGAAAATTTATCAGGTATGTAATGATAAGCATATAAATGAGCCACTTGATATTTTAATATATAATTACAAAAAGTAGTTTATAAATTTATTTATTTTTTGTATCATTATCTTATGAGAATCATAGGATTAAAAGTTTCTATTGTATATATTTGTTTTGATTAATATTTGAATATTTTTGTTTGAGTTGTACGAGATAAAATTCTCATATACTTATTGGAAGAAGGGAGCTTACCAATATATATGTGTGTATGTATGTATATGTCTCTCTCCCAACTTCCCAGTGATGAACGGATACATCTCTAGCTAGCACGTCTAGGTCACAACTCCATTAATGACCGACCATATTAAGAAACCGTTCTTGACGACTGTCCTGCTTGTATTATTAGAACATCCTTTTTCTAAAGACGTAAGCTATGGTGATTTCATTGCATATTGTGCGGAAGCTTTCACTTACCGACAAGGGGGGAAAACCCGAAAGAATTAGCCTTGGCGACTCGAGATTTTGTCCTTGCATGTTACCTTTGCTTTGAAGGAAAATGTGTAATAAAATAAAAGTATGCATATAAGAGAACACTGATAGAATGAAATATAAAGTGCTGAATCATCGTCCAATGGTGTCTCCGTACGTGTGGGGGAGATGCTTATCATAATTCACAGACTGATGATAGCTACATGAAGAGTGTCAAATTCAACCTTTTTTTTGTGTTTTTTCAAATAAAGGTGGCGGTGATAAGGGGACTGATTAATTTTATAGTATTGTGAGTCGATGTGTTATCTAGCTGCCTCGCTTCTCGTCTATTTTGAGTTCAGAAGAAGTCATCCTGACTTGTTTAGTTTGACGAATCAATTCCTAATTTGATTAAAACTCGTGGGCTGTAAAGTTTTCTCTCTTTTTTTTATAATTTTTTATTTAAAAAAAATAAATTATCCGATCCATTATATAAATCTTGTTTTTGATTAAATCTTAAATATAGTTTAATAACTATAATTGGATTTTATATATAAAAAAATCTTGGAATGTGTATAAATAGGGGAGGTTTTTTTTGTTTTTTTTATGAAATTGCGAATGAAATGAAAGGCAATCAAGTCAACCTAGCTCCTAGTAGCAAAGCTCTAACATCAAATTAACCATGGTAGAAGGAACAAAGTGAGGTTTTTTTTTTTTTGTTTGGAGTACGTATTAAGGAGCTAACTATTTTAAATGGTAAATTAGTACATAATCTCTAGATGGTTGCTTAATTATGAACCTAATTAACCTTTCCACACTGGCTGTCATGCATCCGGTCTTCGAAAAAGCACTTGCAAGTTATCCAAAAAAAAAAATTCCTCACTGAAAAAACGTTCTCCATCTTTAAAATAATATTCACCCGTAAAAACAAAATATTTCACGACAAAAAAGTCAGCACCACTTATCTATTTAACTGAGATTGTTTGGTTGGAAGATTGTTTTGGGTTTTTTTAATTTAAATAAAAAAAACATGTATTTTAATCTTTTTGAGGTGTTATTTGTATTTTAAAAAGAATATACTTTTATAAAAAATCACCATATCTTCAAAACAAATATATATAATAATCTTTGAAAACCAAAAGGATGGTTATAAATAACTTTTTTTTTATATTTATTATAAAAAAATGTTTTGGTTACATAATCGAACCATCATCATTACTAGAATCTAAAGTTATTCTATTGGGATATATAAAAATATTAAAGTGAAATATGAATGGTTTTTCAAATAAAAAAACCAAGTTTTCTGGTAAAATTTTAAGAGATCATAAAAAATTCTATAAATGTAAAGAATAAGATATTGTTGAGGTTTTGACAATTAAAAAAGCTCTTCAAGTAAATATTAATTGTTTATATGCATTTACTAAAATTTAAATTATGAAGTGTGGTTCGTATAATATCATTACATGAATCTAGAACCATAAAATCATTAGAGCATGTCGCTTTCAAGATGAATTGATTTAAATTTTTGTCATATCCTCTCTATTATGATCTTTACTTCTATTATTACAAAGAGAAATCATGTGGCAAATTATTTCGTAAAGTAAGGAGTTCATAGGGAATAGATTTGGTTGTTTGGTTTTAGTTTGTTTTAATTTTATAGTTTGATTTTTGTTATGGCTTCGTGGATTAATAAAGCATTGTTTTGTTTAGTCCTATTTGGCTTGTAAAGTACCTATTTCTATGTTTTCCTCTTTTTCTGTATAACTTTTTTTTTATTGGCTATTAAAGATATTAATAAAGTTATTATATACACACTAGTTTATTTATTTGTGTTTCGTTTTGTTGTGGGTCAAATTATATTTTAAAAAACATTAAGGATGCGGGGATTTTTTGCAATGCTATTACATTTGTGTAAGAAAATAAATGTTTAAATCTTTTAACTTGGATGTTTTCATAACATGAATTTTCAATTAAATCATATAAAATCTAACTTGATATGAGTTGGTTTATTTAATAAATTCAAAGAAAATCTGGATGATATTTTTTATTTTAAAAAATTAATATTAAATGATAAAATTAATAAAAAAATATCAAGCGAAGTAAATTTTTTAAACTCATAATATAGATTATTAAATTGTAAATATGATATATAGAAAAGTGGTGAAACTCAATTCCTAACAAATTCAATATTGAATGATGAATTATCACTATTATTATTATGATTATTACAACTATCTTTATTATTATTATCATTGTGACTATTATTATTATCATTACAACTATTACTACTATTATTATTAAATAATACCATTATTGTTGTTGTTGTTGTCGTCGTCGTAGTCGTCGTAATCACTATCATATCATCATTACCATTATTATTAAAATTGAAGATATTATTATTATTTTTATTATTATTATCACTATTTTTATTATTGTTATAACCACCACCATTATTATTATAATAAACTATGATTATTATTAGCATTAACATTATTATTGTCCATTAAATTCATCATTAACTATAATTATAATTATAATTATTGTCGTTGTTTTAACTATCACAATTATTATTTTTATTGTTATTATTAATAGCATTATTATTATTAATACAATTAATTCTACTACTACTACTACTATTATTTTAGTTATTATTAATATTATTATCATAATTATTACTATTATCATCATAATTATTGATAGCATAACCACTACAACCTTCATAATAAACTATTAATATTATCATCACCACTATTACTATCTTAATAAATTATTATTATCATCACTATTATCATAATCATCAGAATTATCATTATCACAACCTTGCTAATATTATCATTTATTATTATTATTAACACCAACATTACTATTATCATTACCATAACTATTAATAGTATTATTATTATTACCATAATCAAAACTATTATTGTTATTGTTATTATCACAATTATTACTATCATTGCAATTATTACTACCATAAAAAACTACTACCATCACTATAATTATTATCACTATTACTAGTATTATTATTAGTTTCATCATTACTATTATAATTATAATTATTATTGTTATCACCACCACCACCACCACTATTATTATTATTATTATTATTAATAGTATCATCATAATTATAGTATTATTAATAATATTGTTAGTATTATTATCACTATTTCTATTTCTATTTCTATTATTATTATTATTACTACTACTACTATTACTACAACAACAACAAATATTACTGCTAATAGTAGTAGCACCAGTAGCATGACAAAAATCATAAACTTGATTTGAATGATAAAATTAAAAATTATAAAAACTTTGATAAAATGACAAAGGAAACAAAAAAATCAAAATAAGAAGGACCAAGCTGAAAAAAATATTATTATTATGAAAAAAATTATTAATTTGATTTGAAGTATAAAAATAAAAAATATAAAATTTTTATAGAAAGAGCTAAGGAAGAAAAAACAATGAGGATGAAATCACAAGAAATAAATAAAATCTATATATAAGCCATCTTAAAAAAATTAAAAGAGTAGGAACCAAATCGAAGAGATGAAAAACTTAAAGAGGATAAAACTAAAAAAACTTTTCAATTTGAAGTAATTTTTCCAAAATAAAACAGGGACTAAATCTAAAAAGAAAAAAATTTAAGAGCTATTACGTTTTTTTTTTCATGGGCAACACAAAAACCAAGTTATATGCGAGAGAAATGAAGGGGAAAAAAAAAGAGGAACTAGCATCACACTAAATATTATATTCATGCACACGTCGTCTAAAGATAATTGAGTGGTCGATATGTGTTGTACACGCATCACTAGCTTGTTGTTTTTTTATGTGTCAAAAAATAACATCAACCCTAAGACCAAATAACTATTGCTAAAAAAATCATCATAAAATGATGAATTGGTCTATGCAAAAATGCTATGAGAATTTTCTTTTTAGAGACAATAGAGTAATTATATTATTCTAGAAAAGTGAAAAATCAATAATGCTTATAACCATAGTTAAGTCAATAATTGCCTCCAAGGGCACTAAAGTAAACCCACAATATAAAAAGTTTATGATAGAAAAAAGATATTCCTTAACAATTGAAGAATGACAAAATAAATCCTATAAAAATACTTAATTTATCTTTACAGGTGAGTTATAACATAATTTTACTATTATAATCAACAATAAATTACACTTATTATATTTTTTTCTATGTGAATTAGCTTTCTTTTTAATATATATATATATATAATGCAACTTTCCTTCCTCGTAAATGGTCGCTGCCTATGAAATTCCTAGCAAAGCTAGATAACAATTATCGATCAATTAGTGCAAATTAAACGGCTAGTAACACAAGTGTCCCACGTAGACACCTAAACAAGAAAAGCTGTCTCAACTTATCATCAAGTCTAGTTGTCCATAAAAACAAGCTAAAACGGCTAATAAACACTTAACCGCCACACGACTCTCTAATTTGACATGCAAACAACCTTATGATGCAATTAATGTTGTTGACTTTTATCCATATACGGTATAATTTTCTATCATTATTTTAATTAAGAGATTTTGTGGCCATTATTTCAATTTTTTTATTTTTAATATTATAAAAAACACTTAAAAAATATCAATTTAACATTTTATTCAAAACAAATACACATTTAAATCTTTTGTGCCGCACAGGATAAGAGCAAGGGGCACTCAAGGGTCTAAATAGTAACATGTACTAAAAAGCCTCAACATTTTATTGCAGTAATAAATAACGAAATACTTAAACCTTTTTATTTTGATTTTTAAGATTTTTGTGAATTTTTTTTAATTTTATTTTTTAATATTAGATTTATTTAGTCATGAAGAATAGGAATTCATGGGTGACAAATATATGCTTTTTTCTCGTATAAACAAAAAAATAAACCTTCTTAACCACAAGCCTCCTTCATATTAACTTATAATATTTAATGTACGTGATAATTTAATATTCCAATTTGGTGGTTTTATATTTAAATTTAATAATCAGAAGAGCACAGATCAATGAATAATCTCCACGAGAAATATGTGTGAAAAGGCACGTTGATTTCATGGATATCTACTTGAATTCTTGAGGTTTCTTTTTTATAGAGCTCTTCCCAATATCTCTCAAATCTAAAAATAACCCTCAATAAGGAATGAGTGAACCTTACTAGCATTCAAGAAAGAAACAAGAAGATCATCTCTTTTTTTTTTTTTTTAGGGTTAAGACGAGAGCGAAATAGATTGCAGGAAAAGGGCCAAAGACCCGTGCTATGCACGTGCGGGGCTCACTTGATTTCAATTGATCGAAACCATACAAGATAATTCAAAATCGACTCAATCATCTCTTAGAAACTTCGATGTTCATTCGTCCAATTGACACAAATGGTCCGAAACACTATTATTCCTTTTTCACAACATGCAATCTATGCATGTCTTGTTCTTCCATTAGCCAGAAATGGTCGGGAAAATGCCATTATATCTTGTTTTCTCGTGCTCAATCATGGTCCTTTTACTAGCACCGAGTTCTAAGCACATACTAAAATTAGTGGACAAATGGTGGGTTTTTCTTCCTCTGTTTTTTGACTTTTGGGGTGTCCATAACAGACACTATCCAGGAGATCAATTAGAAGATACTCATTCCACACCCTGACATGGTTAAGGAAAGTGCACTTCTGAAGTGATTAGATAATAAAATTAGTGATTTAATATTTTTATCGATAAAAATTTTTATTGATATTTATATTCATAGTATATTGGTATATATATTATTAACAAGCTCATGGATAAAAACATTCAGTAAAAAAAAACTCTCCTCGATAATTAAAGGTTTGTTGCTAATAAATATACTAAGAGATTTACAGGCGAATAAAGCACGCCAAAAAAAAACTACTTGCTTCATTCCATCAGTATCTCTATTGGTCAATTTAACATATCACCAACAAAAAAACCGTATATAATATCATCGGTGTTTTATTTGTTTGTTAGTAAATCCATCAGAAAATATAACATGTTACCAACAAAATGTTATCTAGAATTTCATCGATGAGTTCACAGTAGCAATAATATTCATAGTAATTCTTTTTCAACTCTCTCTGGAATATACCAATGGAGTTGTTCTATCGATAACCTCATCAATAATATTTTTAAAAAATATGTAATGAATAAAAGTAGAAAAATAAAAAAATTATTATAAACTTAAACATTTTGCATTCAAATACAATAAATCTAAAATAAAAATGTCATTGGAGAAGGAGACTGGTTGTTACTAAGACCGGGAGGCTAATTACGAGGTGCACTTGTACCACCCATCTATGATCTTATCTTTATTACCAATTGGTGAAGTTCTTCATAATTAATAGTGATCGTTCATATTTTCATTAAAATGGGATGTTTAAGTCTATACTAGCAAGTCCAACATTGTCGCGAACTCCAGGGTTTCAATAGTAGTAATCAATTACAAGTATCCAATAGTTGAAATATTATGAGCGTCTGCAAGTTCTCAATCGTAGTGTTAGAGAGTTCATAAATCTAATATCTATCAAGTCCACCGAATGATCCTACATCAAACCACAAATCCGGATCAAAATCTGAATGGATTAAAGGATCATTCTCATATCTCTCCTTCAACTAATTGTTATATGTATACTAGAAAGAAAAAACTAAATTCATCAAATTCAAAGAAATAATAACTTAAGGGAAAAAAAAGTTGAAAACCAACATATCACAAAGTGATGATTTTGGCTATCCACAAACTACGACACCTCTTTTGGATGTTTTCACATTGCATATACATTTCAACAAAAAGCTCCATCAAACTTAGCTCGCATCCAAGAACAATAGCCTGCAAGATAAAAATATTGTCAATTAAATATATTTAAAAAAAACAACTAATAAAAATGAATGTAATAAAAAGAATCCTACCATTCGTTTCATATACGAAACAAACAAAATAGGATCAATGGTGTGCATGGTAAAAAATTATGAACACATCGATTTATATTTTCTGTACCGAACTGTGACTGTCACATGAAATGCGTGGATATCACACGCTGAATGTATTTTATCCATACAGGCTCTGAGACATACTGTGGTCTAAAATCCTTCCATATCACCATATCATTCCAACCTAAAAGCTTTATTTCTTTTGAATATTTTTGGCTTTCTTTCACGCCTTTTACAAAAAATCATACAACCTATATGGTAAATATTAATTACCTCTTAGTGAAAAATAAAATTTTAATATTTAGAATAAAAGAAATTATCTTAAATTTGATCTTATCTAATTCTGGTGTGATTCTTTCAAACTCTCACAACCTTATTATCATCTATCTCCCGTTTAAATTTTCACTTGAAGTAAAAATTTATGAAAAAAAAATTAGTAATTTCAATAAACTAACCAAATTAACATAAAAACATAGTTAAATTAATACTAACCTTGAACCTTGAAAACTATACATTGACTTGCAATTTTAATTCAAGACATTTGGAAACCTAACTCTATTAAAAAAATATTTAAACATTGATGTTATTGTTATCATAGCCTCAATATTTGTAAACCCTAAAATTGCATTCATTAAGTGAAATTATTTCTTAAAAAATGATTAACCATGACATTGTGAAATAAAACAAGCTTGCATTGAAATATCATCTTTCCAACAAGCCTCATGCATATGGGTAAATGAATTCATTATAAAAGGACCCTCTTGATGTTGTCGCATCACACTCTACATCTCGTTTCTGAGTTGATGTTTGTGCTCATGTACTTATTCTTAGCCAACACCTAATAACTCATAGTCATTAGCATCACTACCAAAAGAACTTGTAAAGATTATATACTTGCGATATGTAATAGATATTTCCCTAGGTATCTACACAAATTGACATATAAAAACATTAAACAATTCCTATTTTTTAAAAAAATTGATAACACGTCCTGTCCCCTGTATGAAAGACTACCTAAAATTTTTAAAGCTAAAAATACATGACATATATGCCACAAATTAGGTTATTTTATTCAATCACTTCTAAAAATTTAGCATAATTCAAATTCATTGAAATATTTTATTTTTTATGCAATAATATTTTTAATCCTAAATTTATAAAAAAATTATAAATTAAAAAATAAAATAATAATTAAAAGCAATCCTACACATTTAATTGAAATAAAAAATAAAAAACAACAAAATAATGCAAAAATTATTACAATAACATCTAAAATTCAACACAATTATTTCAAATTGATAATATTTTTAATCCTAAATTTACAAAAATTTATTCTAAATGGAATAAATACAAAATCTCAATTAAAATTAATCCTACTCATTTAATTGAAGTTGAACACCAAATTTGAAAAAAAAATCAACAAAAAAATGCAAAAATCATTTCAATAACAACTAAAATTCAAAACATTTATTAATTCATAAAATTATTAAGAGAAAAAATTGTAAAAAAATTTATAAAAAATAAACACAAAAAAGAAAGAAAAAAGAAATGAGAATTTTTACTTTAATGGCGAGCTTATTTTGAGCTAATAATTAAAAAAAATGAAAAGAGATTGTTAATAAATCCAAAAATAAGAAGAAAAATGAAGAAAGACAACATACATGAGAATGATAAGAAAAGAAAATGCTTGATTTCGAGTGAGAATGAGAGAGAAAAAAGAAGAGAAAGGAAGAAAAACAACTCTATAAGAGAAAAATAAAGAAGAAAAAAAGAAAAGATGAAGTTATGTTTTTTCTGATTCTAGTTATTTAATTTAGTTTTACTAAAAAAATTACCTATAAAATAATGAATATTAATATTTTTAATATTTCAATTAGCAATTCAACTTGTAAAGTAAATTGAAATTTAATGATCTTGTTGCTTGGGCATTTTTCATCAATGAAATAAAAAATAAAAAATTAAATATTAATATTTTTAATAATTATATTAGTGATTCTTTTTGTAATATTGAATAAAAAATTTTAACTTGAAAGAAAATTTTGAAAAAGCCCTCCAAATAATACAAACTTCTTTTCATCCCATTAATGATGTTGTTAGGAAAAAACTAATCAATCAAAAGAACATTAATTATCAGCATATTTAAAAATAAAAAGTTCTCATGGCCATTATAATATATTGACAGACATATTTCATGAATATACCTGTATATTATAAACACCATGAATAGTTCTTGGGGAAGGGGAACAATTCCTATTGTCATTAGAATACTGATGAACATGTTTTGTTGATATACTTGTATGTAATGTACAATTTTCTAGTATTTTCATTGGTGTAAAACAATGTCTAATGTCAAATTATATTTGTATTTCCTATCTAATCATCCTACAAATTATTAAATTCATAGTTGTGCATAGAGCATAATAGCACTAGTTTACATCACTTATAATAAATTAAATATTTTCTTGTCATTCAATAATAAATTAACATCATTGTCATTACATTGGAATAAATTTCATACAAAATATTAAATTATAGTTTATGGCATTACATATTCATGTTGTATAAACTAATCAAAATTTTCTTCTTCATCGTTAATTGACTTATCTTTATCTCCATCACAATCCTCTACATTGGTTTTATCATTATCATCTTCATCGACTTGTGTATGTCTATTATACCTTAAAACATCATTCCTCGATACATTATAAGTCAAAATCCTGGATGATCACAATTACTTCAACTCATCCTTTAATGATCGAAGACAAATATTTATATTCTGACTTAGACTATTAGAACTAGGTATGATCATAGATAAAAACATGAACTCTGACCTCATACATGTTCCCAATAACAAGTTGAAAATTGTGAATATCACTAGCCAACAAGAATAAAAAGTAACAAATAATCCAAATAGATTGAATTTATCTATACATAACCCAAGATGCACGTTCCTTGCCTCCACCGAAAACTAAGTATACACGCTGTTAAAGTGTTTCTAGGCTCACCATTATAAGGGTTCACCATCACTCCATTCATTATACCATGTGATTGGTGTCATATCATGTGCTCAGTAATTTTTTATAACATTAATAACCTCTGCACTTAATCAACTATGCATTTTCAAGGTATTATAACATATAGAAGTTTGGACACTTAATTTTCTGGTATCTTATAATGAGGAACTTCATTATGGACTCAATAGTATAGAAGTTTTTTTTTCCAACCTGTTCCCTTCAAGTAAAATATTTCTTTCTCATTTAATAATTTTTTCATAATCAACTTCATTTAACCCTTGATCTAACTTGATGATGAACATATATGCAATAACTGATAATTTATTATAATTTTTGCAACGTCCTATAATAGTTTGTTGGAATATTTTAAAAGATTAAAAATCATAACTGCATCTACATTATATTTTCATTTACAATTGAACATTAATTGGCATAACCATAATTCATTCTCATCATATCCATAACTATATTCTTATAAGGATTACTATTGTCATCTATATCTTCATGCACTTTGCTAGAACTAGAAGTTAACCCAACCATTATTTTTATCATGGTATTGTAAGAAACATATGGTTCTTCATGTGCATACCAACAACGATAATTCTCTATAATTATTATTTTTTTGTAAAAGATACATCATTATAACATCTAGATTAAGAAACTTTTTATTTTTACACTTCTTGCATGAACATTCAATACCCCATCCACTAATATTTCTTAGATCAAATAATGTGTAATTAATAAAACCTTAAACCTCATTACACTTATCATCTACAAATCTTAGGGTGAATCTTTATATATCTATAAATGATTACCTATTACTTATATCAAACCACATAAAATAGTGATGACAACATGTATGAATTAACTATTTTAACTAAATAAATTTGTAAAAATATTGATCTAACTCAAACATATTCAATCTATTTTAATAGTAATCTTAATTTATTATTAATTCTCTACATAAATTTAAATTTCTACATATTTACCAAAAATTTCAACTAGATAATAAATTGACAAAATATAAAACAGACCCGTTAAATGAGCTATTATTTATTTCATCACAAAACTCCTAAGTCAAAATTCAACATAAGTTTCATCAATTTACAAGCAAATATAATTTTATAAAATTTAAAATAAATACTAACATGTATAAATCACAAATCCATAAAATAAATTTGTATTAGAAAAAACTATAAAACATGTAAACACCCAAATAAAATACATATATTTCAAAAATATGCAAAATAAAATTACATGTTAAAATTGAGTTCAAATAAAAAAAAATGTAGATTAACTTATTTAAAATAAAGAAACCTTAGTAAAATTTGAATCAAAACAAGAATGCTAACAATTTGAGTGTTCTAGTGGTCGAATTTTTTAAGAGAGATTGAATTGCGTTGAGATTATGGAGGAGGGGTGGTTGTTTGTTGTAGAAAAAAATACACAAGTAAGAATAAGAAATGAGAGAGGGGGAGAGGAGGGTTGGTTGTTAGATCAAAAATTAAATATTATTAATAAAATGACCGATGAAATTATTTTGTTGGTAACTCCGTTGGTCATTGTGATAAAAATATCACGTCATTGTATAATTTTTTTTTTCTTGGTATATATAATGAGAAAAATTTTTTTTTGCATATTTACAAATATACTTTACCGTTTAGTTAATTCTATGGATAATATTGTCTGTAAAAGTTATATGTCATCATACTATTTGACTTTTTTTTATTTTTTATTTTTTTCTGTAATTTTCTTGGTATATATCAAGAGAATTTTTCTTTCAATGTTTACTGATGGATACAAAGATAAAAAAACAAAACATTTGTCAGTAAAGATCATTAGAATATACCAACTAAAAAATTCCTTTGATATTTTTGTTTATATTTATTAATTTTTTTGTAATAACTTTCTACTTTATCGTGAAAGCTCTAGATGACTATCTCTTAAGATGAATAGTAGTACTTAAGGATTTTTTTTTTTTGCACTAAAACTACATTTTACAAAGTTTTAAAAAAAATGGTTGAATTTTTTTTTGTGTTTTTGAGTTGTTTTAATATGCTAATGTTAAAAATAAATATTTTAAAAATAAAATATTATTTTTATATTTTTTAAATAAAAAATATTTTAAAAAATAACTCCACTCCTCTAAAATAGCATGGATCTTATTGTTCCGGAGAAAGACTAGTCAAATTGTTTCATTTCTCCGAGAATATACTTTCTACAAACACAAAAGACTCCTGTTTAAACCGAAAGATACGTATTCCATCATTAAACTTCGTTTTCACCTGTGGTGCAATTGTTCATTTCATCACTTGATTGTACAACACCAAATTCCAAATACCGGTTCAAAGACGCATTATTGTGGCGGCTTGAGAGAGAGAAAAATAAAGAGACATGTAGAAGAACATATCTCCAAGTTCCCATGGAAGTGGACATGTATAATTAGACGTTTAGATATAAAGATGCCAATTTATAGCTTATAACATAATAATTCCAAAGTAATTGTACGTGGTAATAGTGGCAGAGAATCGATGAAAGAACTCAGCTGGTTAATACTGTTCCATGTTCCATTACATGCCACTTGGGATAGGTTGAAACAAAGAATACGCCGTCCATGATCGGTGATCGCTGCAATTTTTACCTTACAAATCTGGGCCATGGGACACCCATGTCAATGTCCGGTGACATAGTTTTATACGTTTTGTTTTTTTCCCTGGTTACACCATAAGATACTATTCTGTTAAGGTTATAACAATATATTGAAAGTTTTTTTGAAGAGCTCATGATTTTATAAAGTTATAATCATGGATCATAGCTAGGTTATTTTAATAAAGCATTAATATACAAGGACAGTGACTGCGACCAAAACCACAATTAAAACCATGGTTGATAGCTGAAACAGACACCGAAGAAGATGTTTATCTTCTATCCAGCATTGCCATTATATCTCAGGCACACCTTCCTCCGCGTTGCAGCATAATTAAACGCGTAAACGTGGCCCATGTATTTGATACGGAGAAGATAGAAGAAATGAATGGCATTACTAGCTAGAAACCACATTTCCGAAGGAAAATCATGACAGACGATTGAAATCATTTCGGCAAGACTTTAGAGCAGCGATGCTTATCCATCTAGCATGATTTTCGTCTTCTTTTAGTGTTAGTAGGTGGACAGGACACACACACCCCCACACATGAGCTTACAAGAATGCCAGTTTTCTCAGTTGTTGAGAAAGTTGGCTATGAAAGTAACAAGCAACATTTATTCATCTCAGCACATGATGTTACATAATTACATTACATATGTAGAGAAATGTGAGAGGAATAATTATCATATACACGCAGCTTTGATGAGTATGGAATTCGAAATGAACAGCCTTCAAGTACTTGGTGAAAGACATGATCTTGCGTCCATGTCTCGTAAGCTTGATGTGATTTTCGTTTCAAGAGAATCATTGATCCTAGCTTAGACCCTTAATTATGATAATTAACTCGAGCCCTATTTCATTTTTTATCTTTTTCTATATGATGATAGATCCTGTCTGAGACCTATTAAAAAGAGAGAGGTCATTAATTCTAGATATTCTATAACCCTCTAGCTTCATTTGTAATGCTTTAGAATATTAATCACCATATTGCACAAATTTAACCAAATTTAACACAAGGCTTCCCGTTACACATGGTTGAACGATAGCTGGGTAGTAATTGAATAAAACTCTGATTTCTTGCTACCCAGACAAAGTTAAGCATCTCAAAAGTTAACATGATATACAGTTGTTTAAGAATACGATAACTTCTGTATTTAGATATGTTTTCTTGAGAAAATATTAAATTAATATTTTTTAAATGATTTTGATATGCTGATATAAAAAAATTAGTATAATATATTTTAAAAAAAAATACTCTAGAATATAATGAAAACAAACATATTTAGTAGGCTATCATCTTAAGAGGAATGTAATTTTATTTTTTTAACAGCCAAGATATCCTTATACTAACTATTGTATATTGAAACTAAGCTCATGGTAAAATGGGTTTTAATCAATCCCAACGAACTGGCATGACAATCAAAAGACATTTATTTTCATTGATTTATTAGGATCAAATCTAAAAGTCAAGAACCAAAGAAGTTTATTGGATTTTTTAATATACCATAATAACATAGAGAGCATGCTTCCAGATCGAAGGAAAAATATAATATTCATTGACACATTATCTCACTCGAAAAAATCTTTTACCATTGAATAAAAAACAAGGTTATAAAACTCTGAATGATAATATAAAAAACGAAACTCATTAGTTACCAACTAGAAGGGAAACTTGGCCATAAATCAAACTATGCCATGGTAAATGTGTCGACATATAATTTATCCAGAACTGTGTGTACTCAGCATTCTAAATGGAGTTACAGGCTCGTCCCTCCACCATGTCTGAGTGGCATGGCCGGCAATGCAGTCGGCTTGCTGTTGACCTAGGAAAAATGAGCATGGATCAGGGTGCTTTCACATTCAAGCTCATAATGCAAGCTTACCGAAAAAACAAATCCTTGGAATTGACCCTCGGACGTCTAGTCTCCCTTTTCCTAGACTACTGGGGTGTTGCAATTTTCGTAGAAGTAATAATATTATATGAGGCTTGTCTTTGAAAAGGATATGATACCATGATTACAAATAGCATGTTCTTCTAGTCATGTTGATTGCTCCATTAGAAGCCACTCGCTTGTATAAATAATATCGGTCATGTCAACTGTCAACTTCATCTCTCTCGCCGTGTCACAGCAATATGGGAGTTTTAACCAGAAAAGGTCTTGTCCTCCGAGGACCCGTCATTAAGGTTTTCAATTCTTGCAGGCTTGCCGCCCGCTGTTCATGTGTCGTTCCTTTCACACTTACATTTGTTTTTCTTTTTCTGTGTTTTTTTCTCCTGTTAAATGAAGTTCCTGTTTTTAATGGATGAAAGGGGCATGTTAAACGTTAGTTTCCCATCTTGATTGGCATATAGATGATTTTCAGAACGAAACTACACTTTCGAAATATATTTCAAATTGATCCAGAGCTGGCATATGATAATCTGAATATGAGAGAAAAGATGTGTGAAAAAGAATGGGTGCGTAATATTAGTTTTGGAGAAATATATTTTGGTTTGAAAATCCATTAATTCAAATGCTCTGATGACTCACCACGCGGTTTAAAAAAAAAATCTGAAATTGTGATTTATCCATGGGTAAATTTATCAAGTTATCAAATAATTAAAAAACAAGAGAACTTCGTTGAAGGAGGCGGAGACAACAAATATACATGGTCACGATTGTTTATCCATGGCATGGAATCAAAATTCTTAAGTCATGGGTCTTTGAGAGTGTAGTAATAATTTTTTAAAAAATATTTTTATTTAAAAATATATTAAAATAATATCTTTTTTATTTTTAAAAAGTTATTTTTAATATCATCACATCAAACAATTTAAAAATATAAAAATTTTATTTTTTTTGAAACATTGTTTGCAATATAATTCCAAATAATAGTATATTTGATATTGTGGTGTATAGTATTTTTTTACTTGAAAATATATTAAGATAATTTTTTATATTTTTATTAAATAAACACATAAAAAAAAACTAATGAATATTAATTTACTATTTTTTTCAAATTAAATACATTTTAAAAACACGATCAAATATAATTTCAAGTACAATGTAAAACAGTCACCTAAAAGC